>PVJA010000434.1:57101-117678 GCA_004027025.1 Myocastor coypus
TTTTTTTTTTTTTTTTTTTTTTTTTTTTTTTTTTTTTTTTTTTTTTTTTTTTTTTTTTTTTTTTTTTTTTTTTTTTTTTTTTTTTTTTTTTTTTTTTTTTTTTTTTTTTTTTTTTTTTTTTTTTTTGAGACAGTGTCTCACTATACAGGGCAGGCTGACCTTGAACTTGCTTATGTAGCCCAGGCTGGTCCTGAACTCTTGATGATCCTCCTGCTTTGGCCTCCCAAGTACTGGACACTACAGGCAGGTGCCACCACACACAGCTTTACGGGAAAATTTCTTAAAATGAAGTCACAGGATCAAAGAATAACGGCCCCTTTTGTGTGTGTGTGGTATGTGGGATCAAGGCCACACATGAGCCCCGGACCTATGTCCTCAACCTGATCATGCATGTTTTTATGAAATAGGGATATGGTAATTATAATTATAATTCCCACATTGCCCTTGTAAAGGGTGATGACTACTTCTTTATTCTGCTTTTGGGCTTTATAGAAGAAAAGGAACAATGCAGTAAGTGCATACTGAGCTCTCGCTACTGGGACAGAGCGCGGAGGAGACCCGAGGAGCACGGAAGCGGGTGGCTGCTTCAAGGGGTTGGCAGCCTGGGGATTGGACGAAAGGGCTGAGCGATGTGGTGGAAAGGCACTAGGGGGGGCGGTGGTGCTCTTTCACATGCTTGCTATGTTATACAATCCTAGCCAAGCCAACCTTCCGTCAGGGCCTCAGTTTCCCTGTATCTTCTCTGACCCGCTCTCCCCCACCCGCCTCAAGCTCCACCAGTCGGAGGGCCTCGAGAGCTTAGGGTGCAAGCTGCCTCTCCCTCCTACCGGGCCTCCAAGCTATCGCTCCAAGCTGGCCCCTACCTGGCAGCGGTGCCGAGAGTGAGCTAAGAATGAAGCTAAGGCCTAAAATCATGAAAGTGGTGGGAAAACAATGCGTCTGCCAGATCTCTGGCTCTTAGGCCGACGCTCTAGCAGGACCTAACTAATGAGTAGAAAAGGAAATGCCACTTACAGAATGTTGGTAAGCCCTGGAGTGGGGCTGCAGTAGTCAGGGGAAAGCAGCCCCCCCCACACACCTTCTGGAAGATAGACTCGACAGTTTGTCACGTAGCTATTCATTCTCCTGGGTTCAGCTCAGCATCTCCACACTGTCTTGACAACTATTCTGCTTTTTGTGGAGTTCCTGTCCATGACTTTCCACGGTACAGATGCGGAAAAGGTTGGCTAGGTGTTTTCCAAAGTCACTCTGGCTGTAAAGTAACTTGAATCTGGTGATTCACTGTCCTAGGAATGATTCAGACCCGGGCACCTCTGGACCGAGAATTCGTACCCTACTACTGGTTGACTGTGCTGGCCGTGGACAGGGGCTCTGTCCCCCTCTCGTCTGTCACTGAAGTCTACATTGAGATCCTGGATGTCAATGACAACCCACCCCAGATGTCTAAGCCTGTGTTCTACCCCTGCATCCTGGAGGATGCACCCCCGGGTACCTCTGTGCTGCAGCTGGAGGCTTGGGATCCTGACTCCAGCTCCCAAGGGAAGCTCACCTTCAACATCACCAGTGGGAACCCCATGGGCTTCTTCACAATTCACCCTTTCACAGGTAAGGTCCCAGAAGGCAGAACAAGCAGGTATCTTTGCAAAGGTGGTTCTCAGAGTGTGTTCCCAGCATCCTCAGCGTGGCCTGGGGACTTTTCTCAGCACTTCAGGTTCTCAGGCCTCACCTTTGACCTAACTAAGTCAGGGCCAGGAGGGGAGGGCCCGGCAACCTGTGTGCAGGGGATCCTGATGAGAGACAATGTCAGAGGCGCTCTGCTACCAAGTCCATGTCTAGGCACACAAGAAGCACCTGTCCTCTCCCGTTTGCTTTGGAATATCTTTCTCTAGGTTGTCCAAAGGTCGAGGCAGGACTCGACACCCCAAAACTCCCAACCTCTCCATCCTCTGGCCCACAAGCCATAAGTCAGATGCCCCGTCACCCCATGCGAAGCCATCCCAGCCCCTGCCAACAGACGGTGGCAATAGGGACCTCTTCCACTGAATCAACCCTCTTACTTGTGATGGTCCTTGGCCCAAGGCCATGTGGTGAAGGGTGGTTTAGAGGAACCCAAAGACCCCAGCTTGACAGCACTAAGGCAGGTAAATCCCACAGAGCTGTTCTGTTTGACTTGAAAAAGCTTCCAACAACAGCATGTGAAGCTATGGCCGACATTTAAACATCAACAAATTCTACAGAGCACTCCAGAGTTTTGGATGGCTCTTTAAAAACAGGAAAGTGTGTGGCTTCCTGGTCTGCACCCCACAATATTCCAGAGGCTGACAGTGGCTCCCTGTGCTGACCAGAACACATCCTGGTGGCCCTCACAGCCCTGCCTGCCCCTTATTGTCTTACTGCCAGCCTGCTCCTCCCCCACCCCCCCTGTGGATGCTACCCACCTGCCTCCTGCTGGCACTGAAGTGTGAGAGCCACTTCCCAGGGCCATGGGCAGATCTCCCAGGCTTATCATATCTTCCTCGCTGCAGTCCTGTCACAGAGAGGGCTGACATTTTTTCTTCAGAACCCAGTATCTTACTTCATCCTTTCCTCTCATCCCAGGACAGAATCTTGTCAGGACAGGAGACAGGGCAAAGGAAAAATGCTGAGTGGCCTTCGCACTGGTCCTGAAGACAAAGGGGATTGGAAGGGGCCCTGTGCTGGGAGGTCAGCAGCAGGTGATGTCTGGGGCATACAGTGTCTGCCTGCCCCTGTGACATTTGCTAGGCTATCTTCCTGTTAACCTTTGACCTCTGGATATGGATTAGTCAGAGGAGGGCACTTTTGCCCTGGGAAACAGGCCTAAGCTGGTTCTCTAGCTGGGGCTGCCCCGTCCCTCCCTGAGTGGAGGCACTGTGGCATCTCTAACCCAGGTCTTTGACTCCTCAACTTCTTCCAAATCCCTGTTCTGTTTGCTGCCAACAGTTCCCTGACAGCAAGTCTGGCAAATTGCCCTCCATGGCAGAGACATTGCTAATCTTCCTGCAGTTGAGGGAAAGGACTTTTAATTAGCATGAGCTTTTTTAAAAAATAAAAGAATCCATCAGCCATGAGCCCCTAGCCCTCCTTCCTCCTCTTTGCCCCATTTTTTTAGTGGGAAAGCATGTAGGGTTTCTTTGTGTCATTAAGATAAACCCATAGCTTGCTGTGTCCCACAGACCTGTGGCTGGCTGGCCCTCCATCTTTACCTTGTCCCTGTCCTGCTGCACTTCTGGGTCCCAGCCCACGGCTGTGCTCAGAGCAGGGTTTTGCCCAGCATGAGCCTCTTCTCTTTCAGTCTGCTATGCCTCTGCCCTTCCTTCAGATCCCGGCTCCACTGCCTTTTCCTTTGAGAAGTGTTCACTGACAGCGCAATATACACTTCCTGGCATCCCTGCCTTTTGTGACCCTCGTGATATGGCTATTTTACTTGTGTGTCACTCCATTAATTAGCCATGTCCCCCTAGACTTCAAAATTATCCTCACTACCTAGTAGGAGCTCAATAAATGATAGATAGATAGATAGATAGATAGATAGATAGACAGATAGATAGATAGATAGATAAGTGAATTTCTTGGCATCAGCCAGTGTCTACTAAGCTCAAGGTGTGTTCCTTTACTGCACTTAGCAAATCTTTAGAGGTGTCTGCCCTCAGTAGGCCTTCAACCAATCTGTGGTAGGGAGACTGAAGAAATAAACATGGTTTTGATCTTAGAGAGCTCACGCCTACCAGGAGCGTGAACATGTAGACATAAATATTACAGAGCAGGAGCACAGTAAAGCATGCACGGCTGAAGCTGCTTGGGGGAGGAGACAGCGGCCTACTGTTGGAGCTCTGTGCTGGATGTGTGGAACAGGGCTGGTTGTGTGGAGCTGAAGGCTGGGGCAGAGGTGCCAGGCCACAGTGTGGGAGGGGTGCGACAAGAGAACGTCCTGAACAGCAGCCACCAGGGAGGAAGATGGCGCCTTGCTGAGGAGAAAGCAAGCAGGCTGGCTTTCTGAAGTGTTTCTCATTCCACAGCTTACGTGTGGTGAGGTTTTTGGGAAAGTTATTGCAAGACACGTCTTAGTCTATGTTACATTGCTGTGACTGAAGCCCACAGCCTGGGTAACTTGTGCCAAGTAAGGTTTATTTGGTACACGGTTCTGGAGCCTGGGAGTCCAAGAGCGTGGTGCTGGCGTCTGATGAGGAGCTTTGTGGTGACAAGCCCGTTGAGCCAGAGCAATGTGCTAGCCCGGGCTTCTCTTCCTTATAGAGCCGTGAAAGCTATCACAGAGACACAACTTCATCTAACCCTAAGTATCTCCCAGAGGCTCTATTTCCATCTCAGATTAAGATTCGGATCTGAGGATTGAGTTTCCAATGCATGAACTCCTAAGGGGAGCACATGCAGACCGGCACTGCTCTGTACCCAAATTTTCTTACCTCGCTGCCTCCCAGAGTGCCGTAAGGTTTAACAGCGCTAAAACAGAGATGTGCATGCTTAGAAGACCCGGCATGGTCAAGGTCAGTGAGCCCTGGCTCTCCAGGGCCTAAAGGAGGACAAAGAAGGGGAGAGAGAGGAAACGATAACTGGGGCAACCCCTGGACAGGGGTGGGTCAAGGGGAAGAGAGTAGAAGGAACAGAATCCATCAGAGGTGGAATCAAGAGCTGCTGAAAAACAACTGTGCAAGGGAGGGGAAGAAGGAAAGCTCAAGGGAGGGCCTGAGATGGGGTGATGGAGGAAAACGATTACCCTCCAACTGAGCACTGCCCCTCCTCCGTGGGGGCAACCCCGCCATGGCCTGGTGACTTGAGGGTATGAGGGCACTGATGCCGGGGAGGGAGATGAGCGTGGCAACAGGGCCAACAGCTGAGGAGGCCACCAGGCTGGGGCCGCAACACATAGGTCCTTAACTGTAGGGGAGGCAGGCAGGGGCCAGGGAAGGGCAGAAGGGCAAGCGACAGCCGCAGAGGGAGAAGGGGAGAGGAAGCATTAAAGGGAAGAGAGAGTGTAGTAAGAGAAAAGGCAATCAGTCCTCAGGGACAGTCTGAGCAGAGAGGAGGGGAGGACCAGGAAAGGGGAGGAAGGCGTGGGCGGAGCCACAAAGAAGGCTGCGAGTTGCCATCGCTCTTGCTCCCTGCCGGAGGGCTCTCAGGCCTGGGCCCTTGCACTGGAGGGTGAGCAGGGTGGGTAACCCAGGACAGCATCCCACTGAGCCTGAGGAAGGCGTCTCTCATGCCCACTAGGCTTCCACCTGTGGCGGGAAGGCACCCAGTGTCCAGGAGCCACCTCCGCTGCCTCCCACTTCTGCCCTTCATTCAGCTAAGAGGACAAAGCTAGCTGACTTTGCACAAGGCAATAACACATGCCTCATGAGGGTGTGCTCTTCCTCCCTGACACTGAACTCCTTTCCCAAGCTGGCCCCCACCTGGAGCTGCCAGTCCTTCTACAGAGCTCCTGTTTGCCTACTTCCTTGGAGTGTCACCACCTCAAGACCAGTAAACTTCCCGAGAGCTTTCAGAAGGTCCACTGACCCCTACCGATAGCTCTGCTCTCCTTTAAAGAAGACCTTCCCTACCGTGATGTGACCGCCCAGGCCGAGGGCTTGGGACAACTCGAGCCCCTCATAACCTCATAATCTTTGAGTTCTCTGATCCTGCAGAGAACTGCCACCTTCTGTCCCTTCTTGTCATAGTTTAGAGCCCCCATGGCTCAGAAAATTGAAAGTAGGCTTACAAATCATCAAGACCAGCTAGCCCAATTCGCAGATGACCTGAGAGGAGCCCAGGTCTTGCTGGTCATGGGGACAGCTGGTACGAAGTTCTAGGGCAATAATGACAATGGCAGAGGCCAACACTACCACAGTGATTTCTCCAGAGCCATGCATGGTCTCTGAGTGTGGTCTCAGCTATAACTCCAGAGGAGCCACCCTCTTTACTCAATACATTGTGCACAGCACGTTCACCTCTACGAAGGGGCGAATCTGAAATGGTGGCATGTTCTTTCTTTGTACATGTAATTCGTGGACCTCCTGCTTTATACAGCCCATGATAGGTTTTAGCAGCAGCAGCGACGGCAGCGGTGGCGCAGCCGAGAGGTAGACATGGGGAGGAGCCTTTAAGGACTCGGAAGACGTGGAGATTGAGGGTAGGGAGGGGTACAGATCCTCTGACCCGAGACAGGGAGGCTGAGACTTTATAGACTTCGCTAGGGGCGGAGTTGAGGGGCGGGTTCAGTGACACACGAGGAGCTGATTGGAGGCTCCCGTGTGTGGTCGGGAAAGGTAAAAGGAAGTTGTAGCCACCGCTGGAGTGGGAAGAAGGAGGAAGTGGTCGCTGGGGAGCTAAGTTGTTGTTTTGGGGATTCAGCCACGTTGGATCAGGGCCCTGATGACTGAGCAGTCTGTTCTCGGCCAGAAGCTATCAGCCCATACTTGATTGTTTACTTTTAGAAGCATGGCTTTGATGAACACGAGTGTGTCCCATCAACAGATTTCTGCGTTTAATTCCTTAGACTAGTTACTCAAAGTGGAATGAAAAGTTCAGAACTTAAAGCCAAGGACCTTGGGTTCACCCAATTCAACCTTTACAGAGGTAATTTGAGTTTGAAGGAACTCAGAAGAGGAGGAAATCTCAGGTCGGGGTGTGACACTGACAGCGTGAGCGGGTGCCCTAACAAGAACCCAAGGCAGGATCTGAGGATTTGCTGTGCTGTAGAGAGGAAAAGAAGGGGCCAGGCCAAGTGATGATGTCCTGCTGGAGTGGAGGCCTGGCAGCAATTCCAAAGACTGGAATTGATTCCTCAGCTCCACTTTGCCCCGCCCCTCTCCCGCCCAACAGCTGAAGTCACCGAATTGACTCAGGCATCTGCAGATGAACAAATAGAAACCCAGGGCACAGCACCCCAGGTGGTACAAGGTGCTGCTCGTCTTTACCTTACCGAGAAGCCCGACATGCATGGCTACAGGAAGTGACGCAGGTGCTGCCCCTGCCTCGTGTACTTCGAGTAGGGGTCTTCTAGGGGAGTCTTGCTCTCAGGTTTTACAACTCCGTCTCAACATACCCGGCATGCAACAGAGATTCCTTTCTATAGCTTTCCCCAGAGGTTCCAGAGTTGGTTCTCACAAAGCAGACGGGCCATCTCTCTGCACCATGCCAACCTCTCAGGCTTCACGCTTTACTCTGGGAGTCGGGTGAGTCAGCCTCCTGCTGACCACAGAGGCCTGAGTTTAGGAGGGATGCAGTTTACCCTCAGGAAAAGTGAAGTCTTTCTATTAAAAGAAAGGGAGAACAGATGACGGCTAAGTGCAAATGTACTCGTTGGATTTCCATGACAAAGACTCAAGAACGTCATTCTGGCGTTGCTGACGGGCTGTCCTTGTGCACCTGCTGCTCTAAGTGCTGTTTCTAGCTGAGCACCATTCTGTTTGCATGGCATCTGACTGGGAGAACATCTGATCGGACAGCCATCCAGTTGGGTCAGGTTCTGACTGGGAAAATGTCTAATTAGGCCAGCATCTTCTTGGTTAGGCTTCGGATGCTGAGTTGTTGACCTGTCGCCCCTGCCTAATGGTGAAAGCTGGATGTAAGTGGGGATTTTCAGGTAACTCATTCTCTCTGTTCTCTCCTACCCTCTCACTTTCCCTTCCCTCTCCACAGTATCCCACTTCCCCTTAACATACTTGTTCCCCAAAGACCAGAAGAATGCTCATCAGTGGTTTGACTGTCATTCTGACACTCCCCAGAGAAATGGCCCTGGGAGACCTTGGCTCACGTCTTCTTCTATTTCTCCTCCAGGTCTACTTTCCACAGCCCGGCAGCTGGACCGAGAAAGCAAGGATGAACACATCCTGGAGGTGAGGAAACTGAAGAGCTTGCTCACTGAATTCACTGGGAAGCTTCCTGAGGCTAGGCTGCAGGTTGATTATAGAGTAGAGGCAGCCTTGGGCCCACACACCTAGCTCTAGCCCTGGGGCTGCAAGGAGAAGTGGGTCCAGAGAGGAGGGCACACTTGAGCTCAGCCTTGCTGTGGTTGGTGCTAAAGGCCATCAGGTCTTTGCTGGCTCTTCAACCCTGAGAAAGGAAAGAATGTGAAATGGTATCCAGACTGGGCAGGCTCTGCTCACTGATTAGTAATGCCTGACATGACTGTAAGAATGTAGGGTAGAATATATCTGCTGTGTCTTGGTCAGTTCAGATTTCTAGTCCATCCCCTGAGAATTATTCAAGGTTAGGCAGGAGGTCAGTAGCAGAGCCAGGATAAAGCCTTTGTCTTCTAGGTCTGGGCTCTTTCTAGTGTATCTTTAAGGTCACATAGGCATCCATGGTGTCTATTCCAATAAGATGCTTCAGTCAGTGAGGTGGAGGACATTAAACCAGAAGAGAAAAATGCAGGGTGGAATTCTAGCTATTCCTCCTCCAGATACATCGCAGGGAGGGGGCATATTCCTTGGCACATTCTCTAATGGGTATTGTTAGTGAGCACCAAACAAACAGCCTTGTACAGCTCCAGACTGAAGCACTGTTCAAAGTTCAGTGACAGGCATTTACCTGAAGCACTAAGAGAAATGCAAAATCCTGAACCAGGAGTGAAACACTCAGTGGCCTACCATGCTCTTGGGGCTGCGTGCTCAAGCGACAGTGGCTCCCTGTTACACAGAGCTCTGCCTTGGGGCCTTTCCTCTCACTCTGGCTGCATTTCAAGCCTTGGGCCCCAGTGTCTGGCTCAGAAGTTCCACCCATCTCTCTGTGGAAACAGCTTCTAATGTTGAGTCGCTTCAAGGAACCAGAGAGCAAAGCTTCTGAGAATTACAAGCAAGTAAAAAAAACCAAATGGTCTCTGAGAACTGGCCCGGCCCTTCCCTGGCAAAGAGAAGCAGCTCTTGGCTTGGAAACTCTGGCCTAGAAGTCTTCTGTTTTTTTCTGGTGCTTTTCTCTTTTCTTGTGGGCTTTCCTGGGGTGAGATTCCTAGAGAGTCAAGATCCAAGTGGATGAGATCATGAAGACAAAATGCATGCGGAAAAGCCAAAGACCGAACAGTAGCATTCGCCTGCTGTCTGGAGTAGGGGAGGCGGATGATGGGACCTAGAGAGTCCTTTGCGTTTGGCCCCCCAGGTGCTCATATTTAACTCTATCCCCAGGTGACGGTGCTGGACCACGGGGAGCCATCCCTGAGGTCCACCTCCAGGGTGGTGGTGTGCATTTTCGACGTCAACGACAATGCGCCTGTATTCTCCCACAAGCTCTTCAATGTCCGCCTTCCAGAGAGGCTGAGCCCGGTGTCCCCTGGGGCTGTATACAGGCTGGTGGCCTCAGACCCAGATGATGGTCTCAATGGCAGTGTCACGTACAGTATAGAGGAGAGTGACGAGGAAGGCTTCAGTATCGATCCAGTCACGGGGGTCGTGTCATCCAGCAGCACCTTTACAGCTGGGGAGTACAACATCCTAACGGTGAGCAGACAGATGAGGGCCAGGGAAGGGGAGGGGCATCGCCGGCTAGTGACTTCCTGCCAGGTTGCAAGAGGAGGAGGGAGACAGCAGGTGGCACCATGGCAGAGGTGCCCTTTTTCTTGGGCTTACCCCCCTGAAAACTGGAAGTTTTGCCTTTACCCAGAGAACTAAATTGTAGGCCTTCTCTGAGGAAGGACCTGGGAAATCTGTTTCATTTTGTCTTTGGTGGTGGTGGTGGTGGCGGTATTGGAGATTGAAACATATATATATATATATATATATATATATATATATATATATATATATTTGAAACTAGCTTACGTTTTTAAGTTGCCTAGGCTGGGCTCAAACTTTTAAGCCTCCTGCCTCTACCCACCAACATGCTGGCACACACCACCACCCTGCTTCCTCTCTGGTCTCACAGAGAAGAATTTTGTGAGAAAAACAAAGGCCTTGGGCTCAACCTAGGCCCAGGTTGTGAGCCTAGCACTGCCATCTTACAACTGTGAGGCCTTAGCCAAATCGCTGAACTCCTCTCAGTGTCTTTTAGGGTCTGGTTACTTGGGATAAGAGCGTTTTGCTTATAGGAAGCCTATTTGTCAAATGGCTAGGGGTTCCCACAAGGGACCGCTGCGTTCAAGCGCTGCCTTGTTACTGTCCGGGTGGGTGAACTCACCATGCTGGGTCCCAGGATCCTCCTGTCGAAGTGACATGATGACAGTAGCTCTCCTAGGGCCGCTGCGAAAATTAAATTAAATGTTACACACAGAATTGTAGGAGCAAGACCAGGTACTCGGTGAGTTCTTAACTTACCATGTTTGTGGTTGAGGTAAATGTTTAAAATTTTAAAAAATTAATATGGTGAAAGGTATTTTTCCATCAATCCCCCTCAAAATACCCTGTCTCACTTCAAGCACACCCATTGTCCTTGCCTCTTTCGGGAGCAGTTCAGGAAGCCTCTTTGGTGAACGTCTTTTACAAGGTGTGATCACACACATGGTGGGCGCGGCTGCTGCGCACAGGCTGCCGGAAAGGCAGGCTTAGGAAACGTGGCGGCACACCCTGCTTCACCACGTCCGCTGGATCTGCCGCTGTGCATGCAGTCCCTGGCCCCTCCCCAACGTCTCAGTTACCATGGAAGTTAAACACTTGGAATTGACTTGGAGGCGGAGACAGCCACCACAGTGCACCTAAAGACACGAAAGACTTCTTCGGCACTCTTCCAGGAAGTGGCAAGAACAACGCGATAAGCTCTTAATGGGATTCATGGTTGTGTCTTTTCTGTTCAAAAATAAATATATGAATGCATGTATGCATATATATATATGCATATATATATGCATGTATATACACATGCATGTATGTATTCACTATATTTTTTTAAAATCATCCCATTATGCAAAGACTGTTTTGGGAGCGAGAGCCCAGTCGGCCTTCAGCTGGTGGTCTCTCTTAGTATTTTGCTCTAAGAGGGAGGTTCTGAAGCCCAGGTTCGGTCTCACTCACTACTGTGCCAGCTGTCCCCAGCAGGCGGCCTGCGCAGCAAGCCCCAGATGGGCGTTGAATGAATGAATGAGGGCTCCGATCTGCCGTTGGGCTCTTTTCAGATCAAAGCAACAGACAGTGGGCAGCCACCGCTCTCGGCCAGCGTCCGGCTACACATCCAGTGGATCCCCCAGCCTCGGCCGTCGTCCATACCACTGGCCTTTGATGAGACCCACTACAGCTTCACAGTCATGGAGACTGACCCCGTGAACCACATGGTGGGGGTCGTCAGCGTTGAGGGCCGGCCAGGCCTCTTCTGGTTTCGCATCACAGGTGAGACCCAAGGAGGCCCTCCTAGCTTCACAGGCCAGTGTGAGTCCGCACACAGCCACCTTCCTGTCCCCTCTCGAGGTCATGCTCCTGGGTAGCCCCTCTTTTGACCCTGAGTGCTGATGGTCCCTGCCCTGGTTCTCCAGGTCTGAAGAAGGAAGCATGGCCCTTCTTTTCAGAAGCCATCTAAATAACTTTGTCCTGTGCTAAACTTTAAATTCTTTTTTTTTTTTTTTTTTTTTCTTTAGTGGGACTGGGATTTGAACTCACAGCCTTGTACTTGCCAGGCAGGCACTTGTGTCACGGAGCTATCTCCCTAGCCACTAAACTTTGAATTCTTATTGTTCATCAGATCCATGTCTTCTTTTTTTTAAAGATCCATTTCTTCTTGCTGAACAAAATTGCTGTCATTTTCTCCCGTGTGTAGGCACAGGGTCTTGTGTAGTTGGATAAGAAGTCGTGAAGGGGCCCTGGCTCCTGCAGGTCCCCGTCCCAGAGGTGGCTGAAGGCTCCAGCGGGGTCTGCCTGTCGCCCACATGCACACTATTCCTGCAGCTCAGACTCGCTCAGCTTCCTCCTTGCACACCCACCGACTCGTCCAAGTCGGCCCTGATCATGAGCTGTCACTCTGCTGCCCGGCCCAGATCACATGGCTGCTGCCCAGGTCACTGAGGTCATGTGTCCTCTCTCCCACTCCAGATGGGGACAAGAACATGGACTTTGACATCGAGAAGACCACAGGTGGCATTGTCATTGCCAGGCCTCTGGATACGAGGACGGGGTCCAGCTACAACTTGACTGTGGAGGTGACAGACGGGTTCCACACCATTGCCACCCAGGTTAGAGGCTTCAGTGGGCAGCCCCTGAGTGGAAAGGCCATGCGAGCCCCATCCCTGGTAGGAAGGAGGCTGTGGAGACTTTTGAGGATGTGGATTGCCCCTAAGTATACTGAGCCTGGAATCAACATCCAGCACCAATACACACTTCCTCTGTGACCATGAGAGCACGTTTGCTCCTGTCCAGGATTCCCATAAAATAACAGGACTAGTCTCAGTGGGCATTTGAACTAAAGATAGAATGTCACAGGGACTACTGCAGGCATGAGGAGTGAGGCCACTAGATTTCTACTCCAGATTCAGCTAGAGGGTCTCTCTCTCTCTCTCTCTCTCTCTCTCTCTCTCTCTCTCTCTCTCTTTCTCTCTCTCTGTCTCTCTCTCTCTTTCTCTCTCTCTGTCTCTCTCTGTCTCTCTTCCCCCCCTCTCTGTCTCGCTCTCAATGTATTTAGTACAGGGTCTACAGGGGTCTCACCACACAGATTGGACTCAGTGATTCTCCTATTTTCAGCCTCCCAAGCGCTGGGATTATAGGCTCACACCATCATGCCCAGTCTCAATTGAATCCTGGCCACTGTGCTCTGCCTAAGCAGGTGCTTTAATCCACTGAGCTATCTGGCTGACCCTCAGCTAGAGTTTTATCTCTGTTCTATGGTGGGTTTTGATATGACATTCCATTTTAAGAAGAGGCTTATTAACAAAATGTTTGATTTTGAAAGCCACTAGAGAAGCCGGGTGTGGTGGTACACACCTGTAATCCCAGGACTTGAGAAGCTGAGGCAAGAGGATCAGTGCAAGTTCGAGACCAACCTGGGCTACAAAAGTGAGCTCACTGCCAGCCTAAACTGTATAGTGAGACCCTGTCTCAAAAAGACAAAAAGAAGGAAGGAAGGAAGAAAAAAGAAAGAAAGAAAGAAAGAAAGGAAGGAAGGAAGCCACTAGAAAGCATGGTGTTGTGAGCCCTGTGATGTTGAAGTCCTACAACTCCTTCAACAAATCTTTATGCAGTGAGGATGCGTACTGTGTGCCAGGCACCGTGCCAGGTGTGGACAGCACTGGGATGCTGACAGGCACAGCCCCTGCCGCCATGCAGCCTACAGCCTACCGTCTCTCCCACTGTCCTCTCAGGTCTACATCTTCACGATTGCCAGTGTGAACCACCACCGGCCTCAGTTTCTGGAGCCTCATTATGAAGTCAGAGTCCCCCAGGATACCCTGCCTGGGGTTGAGCTCCTTCGAGTCCAGGCCATGGATCAAGACAAGGGCAAAGGTCTCATCTATACCATACAGGGCAGCCAGGACCCGGGAAGTGCCAGCCTCTTCCAGCTGGACCCGAGCACTGGTGTCCTGGTGACTGTGGGGAAGCTGGACCTGGGCTCAGGACCCTCCCAGCACACTCTGACAGTGATGGTGAGCAATCTGGGGACTGATGGGCTTGCATGCAGGGCATGGAGTGGACACAGATGGAGGCCACCAGTGCCCATGACACTAGGCACAAGTAGAGTGGTGACGCTTCCTAGCTGGCCAGAGGCATCTTCCAGGCAGAGCACAGGCAGATAGGATGGCTGTGAAGAAGTCCTTGTCACCTCTAGCTCTCTCTCGATGACCCCCATAGGTGGCCCAGCAGAGCTTTCCGTGCTCCGTGACTTCATGAGTACAGTGTCAGCTGACATAGCATCAGAGCTGGAAGGGACGGAGACCCTCCCTCCCAGCACGAGCATTGGGGTCAGGCATGTAGGATACAGATGTAAGGAGGACTGCCTCTCTGGGCCATGTGCCTGGTGTTTATGACCTTGAGAGGGAAAGCTTACAGACCTTGGACTTAACATCCTGAAGAACTAAGATTCTCTGAGGCCTAACCCAGAAAATACTACTTTTCTGCCTGTGTTAGCTTTCTGTCGCCAGGACAGAAGACCTGACGTAAATCAACTCCAATGGGAAAGGTGATTTTGGGGCTTTCCGCCCATGGTCTACAAGCTCTGTTTCTTTAAGCTTGGAAAGACAGAAACATCATGGCAGGATCATGAGGCAGCCACTGCCCGAAAGCCCACCAGCAGCCAAGCTTGCAAAATAACAAGGCTTTTGGGGGCCATGTTGGATCCCAACCGTAATACCTCTTTTCTCTTAAAGTCATCCATTAAAACATTTAAGCCTGCTGATTCCTAATTGATACATTTATTGATTAAAGAGGTAGAAAATATGAAGCTAGATTTAAAGGCATACACAGAGCTACAGTTGGGTCGAGCCTCCTCGGCACTCAAGGTCATTGGCCTTTATCTAATCCTGCATCTTCCTTCTCCAATTGCTGCTCCCTGCTCGCCTCTTGGGCCCGTAGGTCCGAGACCAAGAGATGCCCATCAAGAGGAACTTTGTGTGGGTGACCATTCACGTGGAGGATAGAAACCTCCACTCGCCACGCTTCGCCCAGCCCCATTACGAGGTGAGCGTTCCCGACACCATCACCCCTGGCACAGAGCTGTTGCAGGTCCAAGCCTTGGATGCCGATCGGGGAGCCAATGCCGAGGTCCACTACTCCTTCCTGCAAGGTGAGAGGCCTGGCCGCGAGGCCAGCAGATGGCGAGACACATTTTGCACATACCCAAAGCCACTAGAAGTTTGATTCTGCAAATTAATCATTCTTTCTTTCTTTTTTATTTTTTTGTGGCTGGCTCAGCCCACGCTGGAGGCAGGGCTGACATGGCATGTGGTGCCAGGAATTGAACCATGGTCCCTGCTCTGCCTAAACTTGCCTAAGCAGGCACTATAGACGAGACCCTTGTGCAAATTAATCGAGTACCAGGGTCTCTCTGCTTTGGCAAATAGCATGGAGTTCTAGAGCTTTCCCTGAACCCATAGTGACCTAAATTAATACACTTCCAAAGATCATAAGAACAATAACAAGAGGACTATTCAAATCATGGGGCAGTCTACATATAGATGATATATGCCACCATACTGGGGAGTTTATGAAGCCCAAGTGACATCTTAAGATGCACTAACTTTACGCATGTCCATTAGTAGGGATTGGCAAATGAGTATTACAAGTCCAGCGTAGTGTTAGGAGGGCCCTGTGCTTCCTGCCAGGGCCACATCGTGACTTGGCACTTGTTCCATGATTTTTTCCTCCTTTCTGTGGGAATAATATGACCATTCCTAGAAAGTTGTTTTTGTAAAAATTAAAAAAAAAAATGTCAGTGCATGTTTTAAGCTGTACAATATAGTATTGCTTAATATCACTGATAGATATTAATTATAAGTAGTCAATGTAACAAAATGAGAATATCCACTGTGTGGTGCATCGCTAATGGTTTTAATAGTTGATCATGCACATTAATATAATAGATTAGAGATAATTGTAAGTGATATTAATCACACATAATCACCATTAAGCTTAGATGTGATGGAAGGACAAAAATGAGTGACTTGCCCAGTGCCCTCACAGAGGGCGTCTTCCAGGCATCAGGGCTACTTACATTTTCTTTTTGGAGGAAGTGGTTACCATATGACAAAAGTCTATTCATCCCTAAAGTGGAGTAAGACAAATTAAGCATTATTGTTATTATCATTATTGTTATTATCATTAAAATTATTAGTATTATTAATTGATATAGGGTCTCGCTACGTAGCTCAGACTCATAATAATCCTTCTGTCTCAGCCTTCCCAGCACTGGTATTACAGGCATGCACCAGCATGTTCAGTTTCGTAGCCAGCACAGGTACCAGGGCCTGCACTGCCTGCAGCACCAGGGATTGAACTCGTGTCCTTGCATTTGCCAAGCAGGCATTTACACTACCAAGCTATCTCCCCACCACATAGCACAAATTATAGTCCACTAATTACTTATCTTTTCTGGCTTATGAAGTCAGCTCTGATTTCATCTCACTGACAAACCCACTTATGGAGATAATGGCTTTATTTTATAGACAAGATCAGTTTTCAAATATTCTTCTGGCCAGAGAAGCAACTCTTTTGTCATTTTTGAAAGCCTGACAGGGCCAGCGAGATATCTCAGTGGACTAAGTGCCTGCTTAGTTAATCTCAGAGACTGGGGTTCAATCTCCAGAACCCTATGCCACATGGGCCCCATCGCTGGGCATGCTGAGCCCGCGATGAGTCCAGGCATGGGGACACACACCTGTAATCCCAGCACCGGGGAGGCTGAAAACAGGAGGAGGATCACTGTGGGTCTGAGCTGCAGAGTGAGACCCTGCACACACAAAAAAAAATTGAAAGCCTGACATATGCAAATGTATAATAGAGAACACAGCAGATAGCCGTAGCTGTCATCACCCAGAGACCGCAGTTTCACATGTACCCCTTCATCTCTACCTGGTACCAAGATTCCAGCAGACATCCAGTTCTGTGCCCGGGTTCTTTTCTCTCCCATCACTATAACATGAGAAACAAGTTAGAATTAGAACTAGATTTAGGTCGCTAGTGTAGCTGTTTTTCGTAGGGCCTCTCCCAGTGTGCTGGTTACTCATGGGAGCTGTGCTCTGTGACAGAACTCGGTATCTGTGTCACATGGGCCACCTAAGGGCTTCTAAGGGTGGAAGAATACCACCTTAATCCCAGCACTCTGGGAGGTGGAGTGAAGCCAGAAGACCAAAAATTTCAGCCCACCCTGGGCAACTTAGCAGACCTTGTCTAAACATCATGAACAGAGTGCGGACACGGTTCAGTGGATAGGCCCTGCTTTATTCCTCAGAACCACCAAAAACAAAGCAATTGTGAGAATCAGGTTGAAAATCTTACACAGCAATAGCTACTTTCTTTTTTTTTTTTTTTTTTTTTTTTTTTTTTTTTTTTTTTTTTTTTTTTTTTTTTTTTTTTTTTTTTTTTTTTTTTTTTTTTTTTTTGTCTTTTTTGAGACAGGGTCTCGCTATGCAGTTGAGGCTGGTCCTAAGCTCACTTTTGTAGCCCAGGCTGGTCTCGAACTCACACCAATCCTCCTGCCTCAGCTTCCCAAGTGCTGGGATTACAGGCGTGCATCACCACGCCTGGCTAGCTACTTTCTAAATAGCTATCTTTCTAAAATATTTATCAATCTTAAGAGGAAATCAACTCGAAGGGAAATATCCAGTAAATAACATAAAATGCTGTAGGCAGTAGCTAGATATCTTAAAATTAATAAGTTGACCCGAGAATGCCTTAAATTTTAAAAATACACCTGTGATCTGGGTGTGGTGTCAAATGGCTATAATCCCAGTATTCTGGGAGGCTGAGGCAGGAGGACTGTGAGCTGAAACCTAGCCTGTACAATTAGTGACTCTGCAAGAACCTGTGTCAAAATAAAAAGTAAAAAGGGTTGGCAATGTCAGTGTGAAGGCCTTAGGTTTGATCCCCTGTATGAGAGAGAGAGAGAGAGAGAGAGAGACACAGAGAGAGGCACAAATACAGAAGTGTGTCAAGAATTGAGAGCTGGGGACTAGAAAGATAGTTCAGCCATCTACTATCATGCCTGGCAAGTGCAAAGACCTGGGTTCTTGGGTTCAATCCCCCATACCACATGCTACGCCAGCCCCAGATTGCTGGACATGCCGTGCTGGCCCCAAAACTGGCATGGTGAAACACACTTGTAATCCCAGTGCTAAGGAAGCTTAAGACAGGAGGATCATTATGAGTCTGAGCCACATAACAAGACCCTGTACCAAATAAATAGATTACAAATAACTAAAAAAAAAGAGTCAAGATATCTATCCTGGACTCTATGTCCCACTAAATCTAGGGTGGCATAGAATGCAGATTGTGCCCTGTCCCACTTCTGCGATAGCTCTTCATTGGTTTAGAAAGCCTGACTGGTTGCTCTTGAGAACACGGCCACTGTCAGCTCGCCTGTCTTCTGTTTCAGGGAACAGTGAGGAGTTATTCAACATCGACATCTTGCAGGGCATCATCACGGTAGCCCAGAAATTCAACCAGGCAAATCACGCCCGGCACACTTTGATAGTGAAAGCTGAAGACCGGGGGTCCCCGCGGAGGCATGACCTGGCTACCGTGGTCGTTCACATCCATCCCTCAGACAGCAGCGCCCCCATCTTCTCAAACACCGAGTACTTCGCAGAAGTCCCCGAATCCATCCCTGTTGGCTCACCCATCCTCCTTGTGTCTGCCACCAGCCCCTCTGAAGTTACCTACGAGTTAAGAGAAGGAAACAAGGATGGTGTGTTCTCTATGAACTCGTATTCTGGCCTCATTTCCACCCAGAAGAACTTAGACCATGAGAAAATCTCCTCTTACCAGCTGAAAATCCGAGGCAGCAACATGATGGGTGCGTTTACGGATGTTGTGGTGATGGTTTACATCATTGACGAAAATGACAACGCACCCACGTTCCTAAATTCGACCTTCGTGGGCCACATCAGTGAAGCAGCTCCACTGTACAGCATGGTCGTGGGCGAGGACAACAATCCCTTTGTGATCCACGCCTCTGACAAGGATAAGGAAGCTAACGCCTTGTTGGTTTATAAAATCTTAGATCCGGAGGCCTCGAGGTTTTTCAAAGTAGATCCCAGCATGGGGACCCTAATCATTTTATCTGAGGTAGATTATGAGAGCAGGCCCCTGTTCCAGTTCAACATCTATGTCCATGACCAAGGGAGCCCTATCTTATTCGCACCCCAGCCTGCCGAGGTCATCATCTACATCAGAGACGTGAATGACTCTCCTCCCAGGTTTGCAGAGCAGATATACGAAGTAGCAGTCGTGGGCCCCGTTCATCTCGGGATGGAGCTCCTTACTGTGCGGGCCAGCGACGACGATTCGGAAGTCACCTACAGCATCAAAACTGGCAATGTGGACGAGGCTGTTGCCATTCATCCAGTCACCGGTTGCGTAACTGTGATGAATCCTGCCCTCCTGGGAGTCTCTCGGAAGCTCACCATTAGGGCTTCCGATGGCCTCTATCAAGATACCGCATTGGTAAAAATTTCTCTGACCCATGTCCTTGACAAAAGTTTGCACTTTGACCAGGATGTGTATAGGGCAAGAGTGAAGGAGAATTTGCAAGACAGGAAGGCGCTGGCGATTCTTGGTGTCCGGGGCAATCATCTCAATGACACCCTTTCCTACACTCTCTTAAATGGCTCAGATCTGTTTCATGTGGTCAGGTCAGCAGGTGTGTTGCAAACAAGAGGAGTGGCATTTGACCGAGAGCAGCAGGACCTCCACGAGGTGGTGGTGGAAGTGAGGGATGATCGGGCTCCTCCACGGGTGGCTCAGGCCACGGTCAGAGTGTCTGTCGAGGATATCAATGACAACCCCCCTGAGTTCAAGAATCTGCCCTATTACACAATCATTCAAGATGGCACAGAGCCAGGGGATGTCCTCTTTCAGGTATCTGCCACTGACAAAGACTTGGGGGGGAACGGGAGAGTCACATACACATTTGCAGAAGATTATGCATACTTCCGAATAGACCCCTATGTTGGAGACATATCGCTCAAGAAACCTTTTGATTATCAAGCTTTAAATAAATATTGCCTCAAAGTCGTCGCTCGGGATGGAGGAACGCCATCGCTGCAGACCGAGGCAGAAGTACTTGTCACTGTGAGAAATAAGTCCAACCCGTTGTTCCAGAGTCCTTTCTACAGAGTCAGAGTCCCTGAGAATATCACACTCTACACCCCCATTCTCCACACCCAGGCCCGGAGTCCAGAGGGCCTCAGGCTTATCTACAACATTGTGGAGGAAGAGTCTTTGACGCTCTTCACCACTGACTTTAAGACTGGTGTTCTCACAGTGACAGGAGCTTTGGATTATGAGTCTAAGTCCAAGCATGTGTTCACAGTCAGAGCCACAGACACAGCTCTGGGCTCGTTTTCTGAAGCTACGGTAGAAGTCGTGGTGGAGGACATCAATGATAACCCACCCACTTTTTCCCAGTTGGTGTATACCACTTCAGTCTCAGAAGGCTTGCCTGCCCAGACCCCTGTGATCCAGCTCTTGGCTTCTGACCAGGACTCAGGCCAGAACTGTGATGTCTCCTATGAGATCGTGGAGGATGGCTCAGATGTTTCTAAGTTCTTCCAGATCAATGGGAGCACAGGGGAGATGGTCACACTTCAAGAACTGGATTATGAAGCCCAGCAACACTTTCACTTGAAAGTCAGGGCCGTGGACAGAGGAGATCCACCACTCAGTGGCGAGACCCTTGTGATTGTCAATGTGTCTGATATCAATGACAATCCCCCTGAGTTCAGGCAACCTCAGTATGAGGCCAGCGTCAGTGAGCTAGCAACCTGTGGACACCTGGTGCTCAGAGTCCAAGCTCTTGACCCTGACAGCAGAGACACCTCCCGCCTGGAGTACTTGATTCTTTCAGGCAATCAGGACCGGCACTTCTCCATTAACAAGTCATCAGGAATCATTTCTATGTTCAACCTTTGCAAAAAGCAACTGGGCTCTTCTTACCATTTGAGGGTAGGTGCTTCAGATGGGGTCTTCCAAGCAACTGTGCCTGTGTATATCAACACTACCAATGCCAACAAATACAGCCCAGAATTTCAGCAGCACGTGTATGAGGCAGAGTTAGCAGAGAATGCAAAGGAAGGAACAAAGGTGATTGAGTTGCTAGCCATAGATAAAGACAGTGGTTCCTATGGCACTGTAGATTACACTATCATTAACAAACTGGCAGGTGAAAAGTTCTCCATAAATCCCAATGGCCAAATCACCACTCTGCAAAAACTAGACCGGGAAAATTCAACAGAAAGAGTCATTGCCATTAAGGTCATGGCTCGGGATGGAGGAGGAAAAGTGGCCTTCTGCGTCGTAAAGATCATCCTCACAGATGAAAATGACAATGCCCCACAGTTCAAAGCATCCAGGTACACGCTCTCCATCCCATCAAATGTCAGTAAAGACTTCCCGGTGATCCAGGTGCTGGCTTACGATGCCGATGAAGGTCAGAATGCAGATGTCACCTACTCGGTAGACCCAATGGAGGACTTGGCTAATGATCTCATTGATGTCAATGAAATCACGGGTGTGGTCAAGGTCAAAGAGAGCCTGGTAGGATTGGAAAATAAGACCCTTCACTTCAGAGTCAAAGCCCAGGATGGTGGCCCTCCTCACTGGGATTCTCAGGTGCCGGTGCAGCTTCAGGTTGTCTCTAATGAGGTTTCCTTGCCCAAATTCTCCGAACCTCTGTATACATTCCCTGCATCTGAGGACCTTCCAGTGGGGTCTGAAATTGGCACTGTGAAAGCCATGGCAGCTCAAGACCCGGTCATCTACAGCCTAGTGCAGGGCACCACCCCAGAGAGCAACAGGGATGGAGTCTTCTCCTTGGACCAAGACACAGGAGTCCTAAAGGTGAGGAAGGCTTTGGACCATGAGTCCACCAAATGGTACCAGATTGACCTGATGGCACATTGTCCCCATGAGAATACGGAGTTGGTGGCCTTGGTCTCGGTGCACATCCAAGTGGAAGATGTCAATGATAATAGGCCAGTATTTGAGGCTGATCCATATAAAGCTTTCCTCACTGAGAATATGCCAGGGGGGACTACAGTCATTCAAGTGACTGCCAATGACCAGGACACCGGGGCTGATGGCCGGGTGAGCTACCAGCTGTTGGCAGAGTCGGGCAGCGAAGTCCACGAGCTCTTTGCCATTGATGGTGAGAGTGGCTGGATCACCACTCTCAAGGAGCTGGACTGTGAGACCCATCAGACCTACCGCTTTCATGTGGTGGCCTATGACCACGGACAGACCATCCAGCTGTCTTCTCAGGCCCTGGTGGAGGTGTCCATTACAGATGAAAATGATAATGCGCCTCGATTCGCCTTTGAACACTACAGAGGGTCCGTGGTTGAGAACAGTGAGCCTGGAGAGCTTGTGACCACTCTGAAGACACTGGATACTGACGTCTCTGAGCAGAACAGACAGGTCACCTGCTACATCACAGGTAAGGAGACCTGACGGAGCAAAGTGGCACCGGCATGCATTTGAAAAACAACAACAACAAGGTGTAGGCTTAGGAGGTAGATCTAGGATGTGGATTGAAATCCTAGCTCTGCCACTTTTTAGGAGCACAAACTGGGGGCGGGGATTACTTAGTCCCTGGGACCTCTGCTGCCCCCTCTATAGGACACCTGCTGCTGTCATTGTCAGCCTGTTGTCATTCTTCCAGGATGCTGGCCAGAGGTCCCTGGAGGACACTGTGAGGGCCCCTGTGAATTAGAAAGTATTTGCAAAGAAGATTGCTCATCATTTTGGGTGGAATAAGGGTCACACTTTGGACTGTCAGCCTTCTTCTAGGGGATGACAGGGGTCCCAAGAGTTGTGTGATCCCTAAAAATTCTGCCAGGTGGCTCTTTAGAGTCATGAGCTTCCCAGGGCAAGTTGTGGGTGATGGAAAATGAGTTTTTGTCAGCCACAGGACTTCTGTGTTGAAGTGACAGCCGTTCCTCAGACATGACTCTAGCACAGCCTCATCTTATAGATGGAAAAGCCAAGGCCCCGATCAGGAGAGAAACAACCAAAGCCCTATTTCGAATTTGGGTCGAGCCTATGATTAAAACTATAGCCTACAAGTGCCTTTCCTCAATGGATACATAATGTAAAACTAAATTCCTAGCTCCCTATTTCCAAGGTTAAACCAGGCAAACAGTGGTTTCTTCACCCATCTGGAGAAGCTTTGTTTTCTTTCCTTTCTCCTTTCTCCTTTCCTTTCTTTACTTTTTTTTCCCCCTAAGACAAGGTGTTGATATGTTTAGGCCAGTCTTGAACTGACTACCTAGCCCAGGCTGGCCTAAAACTTGTGGCGATCCTCCTGCCTTAGCCTCCCAAATCCTGAAATTTCAGGTGTGTACCGCCATGCCTGATCAGAGTGTTTTTGTTTCTCTGGTGCTATATCATTGAATTCCCATAAAAAGGCTCCTTCTGCTACTTGGGAGCCAGTGGAGAACTCTTGTCTCTGAAGTTCCCAGAACATGGAGAGAGAATCAGAGCCAGATGAAGCATGGAGTCTTGAAGACACAGAACCTTAAGGTAGAACCTGATCACTTTGTAATGCCAGACACTGGGAAATCTAAATGTTTTTACAACTCAGAATAAGAGGATAATAAATGACAACATACCATCAACTGCTGGAAGAGCTGAGCCTTGCAACTCCAGTGTCTTGGAATCTCAGAATGAGGCAGTGATCTTCCCTCACACCTGCCAGTGTTGGTGTGAGAAAGGGTGCTCCTCCGGAGACTCCATCCTCACCTGTCTGCTGGATAGCTGCAGATAGCAGACCTGGTTTGTACAGGATGGAAATTTGCTTCCCTGTAACTTTCCCCAGTGCTTTCCAGGCCTCAGAGAGAATCTGGCCACAAATATCCTCCACAGACCCCCCACATTTTTGAAGAGGTAAGCTATTGGTTTCATTTAACAGGAGACCCTTAAAGAACCAGAAGCCTTTTCGTAGTCCCCAGAACTGACTAGGTGGAGAATTGTGGGTTCCTAGTGAAGAGAAGAATTATTTTCTCCTTTCTCAACAACCCTAAAGGAAGTGTTAGGTGGGCAGTCATCTCTCTCACAAAGTATGCGGTGTTCGTGTTGCTTGGTTCTGAAAGCTATGCCCCTTCTTTTTTAGAGGGAGACCCCCTGGGTCAGTTCGCCATCCATCAAGTTGGGGATGAGTGGAGGATCTCCACAAGGAAGACCCTGGACCGAGAGCACACAGCCAAGTATTTGCTCAGAATTACGGCATCGGATGGCAAATTCCAGACTTCAGTCCCCGTAGAGGTCTTTGTCTTGGATGTCAATGATAACAGTCCCCAGTGCCCACAGGTAAGAACCTGAGCCAGGTGGCGGGGAGGGAGCGCAGGCAGGAAAAGTAGGCAAGGAGCGGCAGGAGGGAGGAGGAGCCAGCCTGCATCTCTCAGGCTGGCTGGCTGCCGCGGCCCTCCCCTGTCCTGGCTTGTCCTCAGTGGGCATCAGCCCAGGGGTCGGGGCAGGGGGCACCATAGGCACCTCCCCGTCCTGCCCCATAGGCACCGCAAAGCTCTTCGGGAATCCTGTGCCACTTCTCTCTTCCCACACTGCATACTCAGCCCCACTTCTCTGCAAAATCCATGCAGAAGTAACACACACCCTTGAGCCTGCCCCGCTCATGGGGCGAATCCCTGCTGCCCCTCGGATAGCAAGGCTCACGGTGGCCAAATCTGTGCAGGGACATCCGTCCCACTGTACCCATGGTGAATGCTGCTGCACCTGCTCAGGCAGCGCACTCGGGGTAGGTGTTCTTCCTCAGGTCATACACAGGTACAGATGTGAAGGCCAGACAGTGACATTTGGAAAGAGACGCTTCTCTAAGGGGTTCCTGTACTTCAGCCCCAGATTTCCCAGGGGAAAAAAGTGTAGAATGGGACGAGGGTGAAAGGGAAGCTACAGGGGGACAGATTAGCAGAAGATGGTGTGTGTTGTTAGAGGACATAAACTTAAGAGTCCTTGTCACAGAGCTCTACCTTTAGAAATATTTTTTAAAATGCAGGAAAGTGACCTGTAACTTCGGAGTGATTTGTATTACTTCAAAAATTTTCAGATAAACTACTGACATCTTTATTTTATAAAACATATCATTCTGGGCTGGGGAGATAGCTCCGAGGCACAAGTGCCTGCCTGGCAAGTGCAAGGTGGTGAGTTTGAACCCCAGTCCCGCAAAAAATAAATAAATAAATAAATAGAAATAAAATACATCATTCTAAGGGCCGGCAAGATAGCTCAGCCCCCTGAGCTGGCCACCAAGACCAGGCGTGGTGGTGCATGCCTGTAATCCCAGCACTAGGGAGGCTGAGATAGGAGGATCACTATGAGTCCAAGCTGCATAGTGAGACCTTGTACCAAGTACATTAAATATATATATATATATATATATATATATATATATACAGATAAATATATATCTGTATATATATATATATATATATATATATATATAATTCTAACAGATGCATTTGCATACAGACATCCATTTATTTGTGCATACACATATAGACGCATCATTGGCAATGCACTTGAACACATGTGTGCTGTCACCTTTTATCCTCCGCCCCCTCTGAACCCCAGCCACATGACAGCACAATAGGAAGAGGGACTCTGGGTCATCAGGATGTTCACAAAAAGTCTTTATGGGAAAGTAGTAGTCTTTCTCCTCACTCCCCTCAGCCACCGTACAACCTCTGTCCTCTCCATGTGGGGAACGGCCAGGACCAGGCTGAGCTGACAGCATCTCTAAGGCCAGAGAGCAGAGGCCCGGAGTGCTACCGCTGCTCAGCCCAACCTGGCTTGCAGCTCCCTCCCAGAGTCCACTGGGGCCCACACTTTCTTGGCCTTGCTGGGGAGTTTGGCCCTGAGCCAGCTGGGGCTCTGAATTCTCAGAGACCCCCACACACCATGCCATGATGACACCTTGAGGAGGGAGCATGAGGCGGGCAGGGCATGTGGCCTGGAGTGGCTTGATCTGAGCTTTCAAGGGACTCTGGTGTCAGGAGCCTACCCGATTTATCCAAGGCCCATTGTAGGGCATGCTATTGGGTGGAGGAACTTCTCCTGAGTTCTCCTTTCTTTCTGACCCGCTTTCCTGCCCTCCCTCTCCAGTTCCTAATCTCCATTTTGCTCACACGCTTTCTTCCCTCAGGTCCCCTCCCCGCTCTGGGTTTCTCTCTGTCTCTATCCATCTGGATTCCTTCAGTCTCTCTTGCTGCTTTCGTCACTGTCCCTCCTCCTCTCTCTGGCTCTCTGCAGAGCCCCCCAATCTCCCTTTTGCCTTTTCATCTCCAGCTTCTCTACAGTGGCAGAGTCCGTGAAGATGTGTCTCCAGGACACTTCATTCTGCAAGTCTCAGCCACAGACTCAGACACTGATACCAACGCTCAGATCACATACTCTCTGCACGGCCCTGGGGCTCGTGAATTCAAGCTGGATCCTCATACAGGTGGGTTTTCCTAAGCTGCAGGATGAGGCTCATAAAGGCTTATTTGCTGAATGCAGAGTGCCCAGTGTCAAGGGAAGGTCTCTGGGGCAGAGGCAGGAATTCAACAACCCATCTGTCCATCTATTAGCAAGCAGCAAACAAACAAACATTCATTGGCACCGTGTCCCAAGCACTGTACTACAGGCTGCAATGTAATCTGTAGGCTGCTAAGACAAGACCCTGGCCTTTCTACCCTTAGGGGAAAGGCAGTCATTGAATTGGTGGTTTGAAAGTGCAGAGAAAGAAAGAAAGAAAGAAAGAAAGAAAGAAAGAAAGGAAGGAAGGAAGGAAGGAAGGAAGGAAGGAAGGAAGGAAGAAAGAAAGAAAGAAAGAAAGAAAGAAAGAAAGAAAGAAAGAAAGAAAGAAAGAAAGAAAGAAAGGTGACTCTGAGATGTAAAATTGACTTAGGCTTAGAGCAGGGTTAAGTAAAACTTCTCTGAAGTTGAGCTGTTGTGTGTGAAACTAAACAAGTACTAAAGTGTGTGGAGTCCTAACCCAGGCTGGGCCTGAAGAACCCCATGAATGTGGCTCCCATTGCCATGGCTACTGACTAGGTGACAAAGCAGACCATGGGAAGCAGAGGCCCCTCCAGGTCTCGCCATGAGCACGCTGGTGCATCCTGCTCACAGGGACTGTGAGCAGCTGACTCTTGGTTGAATCCAGTCGCTCAGAAGATGACCCAGAGATTCCAGAGCAGGATGATGCTGAGGAAGAGAGTGCCCCAGGACAGGACCGTGCTGTTTCCAGAGCCTGGCATGGGTGGGCAGAGCAGCTCCAAGGGTTACCTAAGCTCCCTCTGCAGCTGTTTGTACAGCTGCTGGATGATCCATGAGGACTTGAAAGAAAAATAAACAGGGCAGTCTTTGAAAATATGCAAATAATACATGCTCATCGCACAGAATTCAAGCAATGTAGGTGTGTGCTGCGTGGAGACCGGCAAGTCCGCATAATGAGCTCCTCCACCCAAGATAAGGACCCTCAATGTTTATCCCATCAGAATGCTTCCCCCTACGTCTCTAAAACCTCGCTGGTGCACAGAAACAGAGGACTGCTTTGGAACTTGCGTTTTTATTCACTGATAAATATGTCACAGATGTTACCACAGCTGGAATAAAGCTCTGTCATAATTCATTTCCACTTGCATAGTTCTTTGCCATGAGGCTATGCCACAATATACTTCATTAGCCCCTCTTTGAAAGATATATTAGGAGATTTCGATTCGTTGCTCTTAAAAGCACTGTTGCAGAAAATACTCGTATCTATGTATTTTTATCTTTCGGTTAATTATTCTGCAGGAATGAAGTTATTGGCCAAAAGATAAACACGTTTTATATATTATAAATTGCCTAATTGGCCTTTGAAAGTGAGGGTGATGGTTTCAACTTGGTTGTGTTTGGAAGTACGAAAAAGCCGTGGGGGGCTGGGGGCTGCGGGCTGAGCTGTTTCCTGACTCCTGTGCATGCTCCCGGGCCACCGTGTGGCAGGGTCACCCCTGCGACTCTCTAGCGGCCACACCCTGGGGCTGGGGTGCTTTCCCACAGAGAAAGCACAGCTTCTGTTGTTTCCTGGCCAGGGGAGCTGAGCACACTTGCAGCCCTGGACCGCGAAAGGAAGGACACATACAGCCTGGTTGCTAAGGCGACCGATGGAGGTGGCCGCTCGTGTCAGGCTGATGTGACGCTTCACGTGGATGATGTGAACGACAACGCCCCACGGTTCTTCCCCAGCCATTGCGCCGTGGCTGTCTTCGACAACACCACAGTGAAGACCCCGGTGGCAGTGGTGTTTGCCCGGGACCCTGACCAAGGTGAGTGCAAGGACCAGCGGTCACGTCTGCTCTTCCGCCGTGAGCTCACGGTCACTGAGGATCTGGCTGTCCCTCATCTCTCTGGCCCTAGTAAGGACTGTCCCTCTGCAATGAGTGTATGCATGCAGGACAGCAGGAATGTCTGTCCACGGCAGCGTGCCCAAGTGCGAGGGGACCAATGCTGTTAGCAGTGCTGTGCACCGGGCACAGGGCCTTTCAGCTTCGTTGTTTCTCCAGGGCTTCTTAGACATGGAGAACTTTCAGTGTGGCCCTTGAATTTCCAGGATGTTTTTTTCTCATGGACATTTTTTTTTTTAAATTTTAAAGAGAAAAAAAAAAAAAAATAACAGGGACAAAGGCAAAAACAAAGCAACCTAACACAATAAATATGGCGCAGAATTTCAAAACAAGAATGGAAAATTAGCAGTGATTATTATCAGGGTCTGAACTCACAACCTTGCGCTTGCCAGGCAGGCACTTGTGCCCCGGAGCTACCTCCCTAGCCCCTGTGTTGTATATTTTTATCACCAAATTTTTTGCTCAGATTACCAGAGATAGGCATGCAAGACTGATCAAGTAACCAAACAATAACTCCTCCTTTCACTAAATCTTAGTGGTTTTGTTCTTTTTATTTTAACTTTTAATTTATTTTAAAGAACGTATAAAAATAATAGATGAGACATTAGAGATGATAAACATTTAAAAGAACAAGGTGAAAAGTATCCAACCATGGTTGCTCTGTTGCACATTGCTGTCCTCAATGTAGCTGCTCAGATTACACTAGTAGCATATAGAGTTGGTTGAAGTAAAAATTTTAAACATTAACTGCTAGCTTCAAAAACTGAGAAATTAGTAGTACATGCATCTCAGCTATCCTATATTTGTACTTACACGATTTCTCTCCTTCTCAAGGCCATGTTGAATACATACATTTAATCAGAAATACATTGATCATAATTATTCAGCTTTAATTAATTTGGCCCCCAAATGAAATCTTTGGCACCAATTCTGCTAACCCTATTCTCCAATTAATTTCTTTACAGTGAAGTTGAACCATTTTCAATGTTTTATGCTTCAACTTTGATGACACTAGTTTCGTTGGGGTTAACTCTACCTTTGCAAACTCAGAGGCTACGCTAGCCTATTTTCCACTGAATGCCACAGACTAGACAACTGAGGAGCATCACGGGTTTATTTGGTGCGCAGTTTTGGAGGCGGGAAGGTTGAAGTCTTGGTGCCGACATCTGTTCAATATCCGGCAAGGACCTGCTGGCTGCACCATAATGTGGCAAAGGCCGTCGCCGCGTGGAGAGACAGAGGCAGAGCGAGTGGGCCTTGGGTCTCTCTTCCTCTTTTTATAAAGCCACTAATGATCTCATGACCTCATTTAATCCCAGTTATCTATCAAAGACCCCACTTCCAAAAGGCATTAGCCTATGAATTTGAAGATTTTTTTTTTTTTTTTGTCTTTGTGAGACAGGGTCTCGCTATGCAGTTGAGGCTGGCCTTGAGCTCATTTTTGCAGCCCAGGCTGGCCTCGAACTCTCACCAATCCTCCTGCCTCAGCCTCCTGATAGCCTATGAATTTGAAGATTAAGTTTCTAATACATAAACTTACAGTGGGGGGGCACATTCAAGCCATAGCGTAAAGCAAATTGGAGTCATGAAAGGGTATTTGTTCCAGATTGTACCACCTGCCGTTATGAACTATTCTATTGTGGTCCCATTTTCCTAGTTCAATTTTTATAAATCAAGTAGACTTAAAAACTGCCCTTGGGGCCAAAGTAACCAAATTAATATAACGTGATGATGATGGTGATAGTGATGACAAAGATGGCAATGATAAAAGCAGGGACCAAACATTCTACTCTGGCTAGGCATGGTGGCACATGCCTGTAATCCCAGCACTCGGGTACCAGAGGTAGGAGGGTCACCATGAGTTTGAGGCCAGCCTGAACTACATAGTGAGACCTTGTATTTTTAAAAATCTCCTTTTAAACACCACTAGAGTAAATTTAAGACTTCTAGAGGAAATGAACTTTAGAGTGGTATCTTAGTTACTTTTCTTTCATTGGTGGGACAACATATCTTATACCCAGAGCTAAGGAAGCAAAGGTTTATTTAGCTCACAGTTTGTGGGAGTTTCAGTCCATACTTGGCTGGTTCCAAGGCAGAGAGGCACAGGACAGAGGGCAGCAGTGCATGGTGGCGGAAAACAGCAAAGTGGCAAGGGCAAAAAGGGCGGAGCAGCGGCAAAGGGCAGCCTCTGTCCCTCCTCATGCTGCATTCAGGCTACCTGTGAGTGTAGCACCCGTGCCCATAATTCTAGCAGCACTTACACCCATAATCCCAGCACTGGATCATGAATGAATCACAAACAAGCCATGACACTTGGCATTAGAGAAAGTGAGAGGTTTGGGAGGGGTGCAGGGTCCTTGGATGGGCAGAGGCAGTGCCAAGGCAGGGCAGGTAGGCCTGGAGGACTTGGGCGCGGGTAACAGGTGCAAGTGGACTTGGCTGAGATGCAGAGCTGTCGGGACCCCTGGCCTTGCATCTCCCCGTCCATCCAGTGGCTGCAAGGTCCTGCAAGTGCTCCACTGACCACTGCTTCTGCACATCCAGGGACAGAAAGCTGCGTAGCCCTAAGCTGCCCGCTCCTTCCAAGGCTCCTCCACAACTCTCAAGTGCCGTTTTCTTCTGCGCTAGTTCTGCTCTTGGGCCTCTACAATCCTGCCGCTCTTCCAAACCCCTGACCTCGTGGCCCTTCTGCCCCTGGGAGGTGCTGACCTCTTGTTCCTGCCTCACGCCTCCCTTCCTGGGCGGTGCAGCCTTCGCTCCTTCCACCTCAGGATTCCACACCGTGCCTACCCAGCACACGGTCTCTGGCCTTGCACTAGTTTACCACTCCTAGCCTTTGGCTGTTGTAGCCAAATGTCCTAGCCATAGATTCCTAGTGTGATCTAGCCTGCATGTCCCTTTCTCTTGCAAAATAATGGCCTCCTATAAAAAACCGCATAAACAAGGTAGCTGCACAGCTTGTGGATTTAATGGTTGCACACTGTCAATTCTCCTAGGCAGTTCCGGCTGCTATCCCACTACAGCCCTGAGACACAGGGTCCCCTTTTGTCCCTGGATGAAGATTTCACAGCTGAGCATTAAATCTTGGTGTTTTTATACAGGATGGGCTCTGTATAACCCAACTGCTCCATAACCCAAGAAACTAATAGAATGTCCCAGATGTGCTTTAGTGCACAAAGAACTTGCCACAGCTGTGTTTGTTTTCTTAGCTTTCTCATTTTGATATCACTACAGACTCGTAAGATATTGCAAAAAACAGTACTGACAGAGCACACTTCACCCGGGTTCCCCAAGGGGCCACGTGTTCCTCCAGCTGTCCAAGTGTAGTGGTACTGGAAATCAGCCAATACTGCTAAAGGGGCGTGGCCTTATTCTACGTCACTGCGTTTCTTGGCATGTCTGCCTTGTTCCACGTGCAGCATGGGCTTATACCATGCACATGTAGTGTGCACGTGTGCCTGGTTCTGTGTAATATTATTCCAGGCGCGGATTTGTGCAACCAATACCAAAATCAAGACACAGAACTGTTCCACACCAAGCAGAGAACTCAGGAAGGCTGGTTTCGTTTTGCCTCTTTTTCGTGTAGAAACTGATATTAGACCCTAATGGCCACTTACCATTTTCAGGTGGTTGGATACGTTGGCCAACTACACCACCATGCTCCCAACAAAACCTTGTCTTCTGAGGCCAAGTTGGCAAGAGGCCTGGCTTGAGAGGGCCTCGCTCCTACCCTGCGTTCTTGGCCTTCTGGGGAACTCTCCTCTGTCCCGTGCTTGCTGTGTGCTGCTGGCAGGACTGGGGATCTGGGGATCCGGGGATCACACTTTGTCCTCCCACAGGTACCAACGCCCAGGTTGTTTACTCTCTGACCGATTCAGCCGAAGGCCAGTTTTCCATCGACGCCGCCACCGGAGTTATTCGGTTGGAGAAGCCGCTGCCAGCGAGGTCCCAGGCAGTGCTGGAGCTCACGGTTCGCGCCTCCGACCTGGGTGTCCCCGTGCCGCTGTCCACACTGGGCACCGTGTCGGTGTCCGTGGTGGGCCTCGAGGACTACTTGCCTGTGTTCCTCCATGCCGAGCACAGCCTGCAGGTGCGCGAGGACACGTCCCCAGGGGCCCAGGTGCTGGCGCTGGCTGGGCTCACCCGGCCTGGGGCTGAGAAGACCGGCTACCGCGTGGTCAGCGGAAATGAGCAGGGCCGCTTCCGCCTGGATGCCCACACAGGTGAGGGGAGCAGGGAGGTCAGCTCCATCCCACTGCAGCTTGAGTTCTGTCCTTGCACCCTGCGGCGCCTGGGTGGGAGCCTTCCTGGGGACTCCTCGTCCTGGGCCAGCAGTAACGCTCTCTCCTCCCACCATCTCAGCTCAGGCCAGGCCGCGCCCTTTTCCCACCACCCCAGACAACGGGACATTTCCCCCTTAGGACCATGGAGAGAGAAAGAAACAGGCCACCAATCCTTGATCCTCAAGACTCTTCCAGTGCTCTACCCAGGTCCTCTCTACCCGCCGCCTCCCAATTTTATCATGGAGATTTTAAACATAGACGAACCAGGGTGAGAGAGTACTTCTCTAGGCTCAGGCCTCAGGAACATTAGGTCTGGTGTGAACTTTATTCTTCAACCTCACGCCCATCCGCTACTGGGATTTGCTTTTCCATTTCCAGAAGTTAATTTTTAATGTATTTTAAAATTAGTGGATGTTAATTTTACAGAACACTGGGTTCTAGAATGGTATATTCATACATGAACATAATCTTTTTTTAATCTTATTCATCTCAGCAGTGCCCCCTAATTCCAATAATAGCATCCAGAATTAGTTTATTTTTCAAGATTTTGCAGTGACACATGATATGTGTTCAGATTCGTGGGGATACAGCACAGTAATTCAGATCAGAGTGCCTGGCATTTCTGTCTCCTCAAACCACCTTTATGAGTTCTCTGTGTTGGGAAACTTCCGACTTTTTCAGTTATTTTGAAACACATTGTGCAAGCGCTACTGAACCCATCCACACCATATTTTCATACCCAGTGAGGAATCTCAAAGAAAATCCAGATACCTATCATCTTTTTGCTTATAAACTAGTATGAATCTCTAAGTGATGAACTCCTTTTATAAACAAAACCACAATACTTTATCTTACCTAAATAGTAACAATTCCTTAGCACAACAGAATGAATACCCAACCACACAGGTTTTTCAGAACATCCCACAAATTTGTTCTAAAGTTGGTTTATTCATAACCCCAAAGTGTCTGTATTGCATCCGGTGGATATGCAGCACAATCTAAATCTCTTTTGTTTTTATTTATCTTTGCAGTACCGGGGATTGAACTCAGGACCTGCGCTTGCCAGCCAAGCACTTATTTTACTGAGCTATCTCCCTGACCCCTAAATCTCTTTTAAACACTTAGCCTTCTCCTCTTCCCTCCTACCAACTATTTAATGCCACATTTTGAGTCAGCTCTCTGGTTGATACTTTCATAGTTTAGATTGTCCAACTGCATATTTATGACATCATAAAGGGCTTGTGTTTCACCTCAGTAACTGCATGATAAGGGGACAATCATGGCCCACTGCTTTGTTTGGGCTTCTTTCGTTGCTAAGATCAATACTGAATTCAGGTGTTGTCAGCCTGGTCTTCCACTATAGATCTTAAGGAGATAAATGTATCGCAGATTTAAATGAGATGGTATAAAACTGAGTGAAGGGGAAAAGAGCTTTTAGGAATTATAGGAAAAAAAAAGAGGGATGAAGGGAAAAGTGAAAGAAACATCAAAGAGGGAGACACAGGAGGAAACCCCACCCTCCTAGCCCCGGTGCGCGGCTGCTCTCAGAGTCAGGCTCAGAACTCCTGTATTTTCCGCTTCCCTGCATCTGTTGCCCCTTATTTCCTTCAGGGATCCTCTACGTCAACAGGAGCCTGGATTTTGAGACAAGTCCCAAGTACTTCCTGTCCATTGAGTGCAGCCGGAAGGCCTCTTCCTCCCTCAGTGACGTGATCACTATTGTGGTCAATGTCACTGATGTCAACGAGCACCGCCCCCGGTTCCCCAAGGACCTGTACGACGCCAGGGTCTCAGAGAACGCCGTTGTGGGCGACGCCATCCTCACAGTAAGGATGCACAGCTTTGTCCTTCGTGGGGCTGGACTCTAGGATGGGGTCTTATCCCACTCCCTCTGTTCCCGGTCATCTGTAAGCATGGATTAACTCATCAATATGCTATGGATTTGGGTCTGATTGGTAACTACTCAGCCAAACCATCTCTTGGGACAGGATCTACTAGAACCAGGCCCCAGGGGTCTGCCTGAGGCTCCAAAGCCTGGGGAATGGTGGTCTAGTCACCGTGGGGGCTATGGGGCGCCCATGTGTAGAGGACAGGCACAGACCGACATCACTTAATACCTGTTTACACCCTCGTGTGCTGCTACTTCCTCCTGGGAGTGAAGCCACACTCTGGACATCCCTCGTCAGTCACAGTCCTTGGCCTTCCTTTCTGCTTCCCAGCCTTCCCTCCTTTTACTCCCTACACACACCTGAAGGTGCACCTGTCCCCAGATAGCCGCAGGTCCCTCCTCTGCGCACATACTATCGATCCCCTGCTGGAGCCTTTCTCATCCCTCAGGGCTTCCTGAACCCACCATTGATTTCCCCAGGTGGAACGGATCCATGTGCTCTGTACCCCCATGAGCCTGGCATATTTTGCCCCAACTTAGAACCACCATAAAATTAGTTTCTAAGGGGCTGGGGAGATAGCTCCGTGGCACAAGTGCCTGCCTGGCAAGCGCAAGGTCGTGAGTTTGAACCGCAGTCCCACAAAAAAAAAAATTAGTCACTAAATCCCCTGGAGGGGCCCGACGGGATGGCTCAGTGGTCTGGAGCGCCTGCTTGGGAAAGCTTGGGCAGCTTCAGGGACCGCGGTTCGATCCCCGGCACCACATGCTGCGCCAGCCCTGCCCTCAGGATGGGCTGAGCTGGCCATAAAAAAATGAGTGAATAAACAAACAAAGGTTCTGAAACAAGAAAAAAATAAATAAATAAATTTTAAAAATAAAAAAATAAATAAATCCCCTGGAGGAATATTCGTTTTGGCCCATCCCTTTCCTTCTAGCCTTCCAGGACAGATGCTAGTGCCCTGTCACTATGAATGAATGCACAGCATGCTGAAATCCACCAGCGATTTCCTTGGTGAGGAGGGCCGCCAGTGGCAGCCACTGGGGTGGGGACCTATCTGTCCCTCTCCACTCCTGGGGCCAAGGTTCCTTGCTGGTTCCTCTCCTGCCTCCCCTCACAATCACCGTCCCCCACCGTAGGTGTCAGCAACTGACGAGGATGGACCCCTGAACAGCGCCATCACCTACAGCCTCGTAGGCGGGAATCAACTGGGGCACTTCCTTGTCCACCCGAAAAAGGGGGAGCTGCAGGTGGCCAAGGCCCTGGACTGGGAGCAGGTGGGTAATGACGAGGTCCCTCTGAGCTCTTCTGAGCAGAGATGTGGCCCTGCTGCAGGTCTGCATGTTGAGCTGAGACTAGCACCCACCCCCCTCCCCCAGGTCATCCAGTTTTCTCTGTGAGGCCACCTGAACCAGGAGACTAGAGGCAAGAGGGGCTCAGACCTTTCTTACCATTTATCAGGGATCTCTGGGTCATTCCAGGAATGGCCTCCATTCACTGACACCTGACTCTGGCTTCTTCATCTTGCTAAGTTGTATCATTTGATCTCCACATGGGCCCAAGAAGTTGGTCCTGACTTGTGCTCGCATAAGCGTAGTCCCCCTCTTGAGACCCGGTAGCTAGAAACTGACTTGTAGACCACACCCACTTCCTCCTGATCCAGAGCTCGACCCGTACAGTGCCATGGGTGCAGTGAGCGTGGGCCCTGGCAGGCATCTCTAGCTCATCTTTCAGAAAACATTAGCAGTGAGTCAAGGGGCGGATGCGAGGGGCCTTGTCAGTAACCTGCCATTGGGCATCTCATGACAGACATCCAGCTATTCCCTGAAGCTGCGTGCCACAGACAGTGGGCAGCCTCCACTGCATGCGGATGTCGACGTTGACGTCCAGGTGGTTGATATCAATGACAACCCACCTAGATTCTTCCAGCTCAACTACAGCACTGCTGTCCAGGTAAGTCGGACCCCCTCCCTGGGGCTTCCAAAGCCTATCTTCCACTTTGTTCCCTGGTAGTGGGAGGTGCTCCCAGTGGCAGCCAAGTTCCCAAACAGCAGCTCTGAGTTTGCTGTTGATATCCCTGCTAACCACAAGGCCCGCTGCCGAAAGGGGCCATGGACTATGGGATTCAAATGTCGGGGTCTGTGTCATGAATGTTCCTGTCCTCCACCCATGAGGGGCACATGACATCCAGGTGAAGTAAGTAAAACCCATTCCACAGGCTTAAAAGAGTGGAGATGCAAAAACATGCTACAGCTAGAGTGTGTCACACTCGGGACTTAAAAGCCAGTGATACTCTAGGTCCTAAGTCATTTTCACGGTAGCGGTGGTTTGCTGTAAGGATCTGTGGGATCCATTCTACCTGGGGAGAAATGGAAGCAGGAATGAGGAGAAGACAGACAAGAAGAGGACAGCTGGGTTAGATGGTGGCTCCTCTGCCTGGTTGGTGAGACGACCCCAGGAGCAAAAAAAAAAAAAAAAAAAGACATCTATTTATGCCTTTTCAAAGTTGGTGCCGGGCGTGGTGGCGCACGCCTGTAATCCCAGCACTCGGGAGGCTGAGGCAGGAGGATCAGTGCGAGTTCGAGACCAGCCTGGGCTACAAAAGTGAACTCAAGGCCAGCCTCAACTGCATAACGAGACCCTGTCTCAAAAAGACAAAAAAAAAAAAAAAAAAAACAAAGTTGGTAACACATGACACAAGGTTGCCTAGTGACTAATAGCTGACGTTAACCAGTCAGGGTGCTCATTGACCAGCTTTCCAGCTTCTGTGTCTCCCAACCATTTGCAAATAGGATTGGAAGAGAGCCTTGTGCTTTTGTGGAGGAGTTGCCAAGGCCCTAAGTGGTAGGGGAGGCAAGGAAGGGGATAAGAGAAATACTGGTGCTAACATCACTTGGGGAGTTCCACCCCAACCTGCTTTATAGATAAAGTCAGGAGGCTTTCAGTACAAATAGCAGGTGATCTGACGAAGAGTTTGCCAACTCACAAGGACTGGTTAAAGTGATAGAAAATTCCGTTCAGAATCGGTCATTTCCACAGGAAGCAGCATCGTGGCTTTGGGTCAACGCCTTCAAAACTCCTTTATCTCCTCCCTCCCTGCAGAAGGGCTGCTACAGCTTCAGAATTGTGTGCTCATGTGACAGTCTCTAAAGGCATAGGGGAGGGCACTTCTTTTAAAGGATGCTTTCTTGTCAAAGAAGTGTTTTCAGAAACATCACTCGATGAGCTTCCCCAGTGGTCAGGATTGGATTCCATGTTCACCTTTTCAAAACCAAAACCTGGTCCAAGGAATCAGATTCCGACAGCTGACTTGAGCTACACTTCATGCACGCCCTCTTAAGATGGGCCACATCTGGCCTGAGGAGATTGCCAATCATCTGCCTGAATTAGAGCAGGGTCTTGTACGAATCAGAGAAACGCCACCTCTTGGGCCAGGCAGCCATCGATGTGTGTCTTAGATTCTGTTGTTAGGTAAGACTGTGATACTAAAACAAGTAGCCAGCCGTTGGAGTATGATAGCATACTGAGCTCCTGGGTTAGGGAACAAAGCATGAAATGATACTGAGGCAAACGTATTTGCTTGGTTAAATTTCTGTTCATTTTGAAATTTGCTCAACAACGCAGCACACTGCTCTCCTACCAAAGAGACCACCTGTGAGTTCTCAGTTGACTGCAAACTGCAAAATCCCCACGTTTCCAGCTACCACTTTGTCACTATGATTCATCAGCAGTGTGACCTCTCGCAAGTCACCTGTCTGTGGAACAAAGCTTTCCCCTTGGTCCCTAAGAACCCTTCGGTCTCAGTAAGCTCTGTTTCTAAGACCCAGCACGCTCGAAAGGTAGCAGAACAGAATGTATGGTTGGTGCCAGCTGGGTGCACAGTGCCGAGGACTGAACCTAGAGGAAACCATCTAGAAAGATGCATGGCGGAGCACTGGCGAAACTCACTTGGTTCTCTGTCTTGGTCTCAGGAGAACTCCCCCGTCGGCAGTAAAGTCCTGCAACTGATCCTGAGTGACCCGGACTCCCCAGAGAATGGGCCCCCCTACTCGTTCAGAATCACTAAGGGCAACGCCGGCTCCACTTTCCGAGTGACTCCAGAAGGGTGGCTGGTGACCACGGCAGGCCTGAGCAGGGGTGCTCAGGACCAGTACCAGCTGCAGATCGAGGTGAGAGCTGTGCCCGGCACCTCATTTGTGGTAGCGCCCGTGGACGCTAGACGTGCTGGCAAAAGCATGGCCAATGCTTCTGTCAGTAGTAAAAAGCACAAAGTACTCGCGATTGTGGGGCATTGTCATGAGCCGTATGAGACTTGCCTGAGAATGGTGGCTAAGGTGACGGTCAGACGTTTCTCCCTTGGTTTGCTCCCTAGGTCCCTTTCCCAAATCTCAAGTCCAGTGGACTCTAGTGTTGTGTGGGCTTCTGGGCTGGCTGATGTGTTCTTCCATTCATGCAGGTGTTCAGTCTCTCACCAAGTACTAATTGAGCATCTGCCAGATGCCAGGTGCCAGGCCCCATGCTAGCTGCTAGTAATAGAACAGGGGAAACGGGGGGGGGGGGCTCCTCTCCTCGTGGGCCTTACTGTTTACTTTCATAATTAGAATTTAAACCAGCAGCTGGCCTGGTGGCCCATACCTGTAATCCCAGCACTTGGGAGGCTGAGGCAGGACTACTATGAGTTCAAGGCCAGCCTGGGCTACACTGGTAGAAAGTAATAACAAATAACAATAAACAGATCAATGGCATATTTATACATTAGAGTATAAAAATGATGACAGACTCAAAGCAGGGGACATGTGTACCTTCACACAGGGGACATTTGAGGGGAACCTGGGTGCCAGCCTAGCATGGGCAGCTATGTAGCTCATAGCCCCAGCTGTAACTTGCTGAGAGTTGGGAGGCACTGCCTTAGTCCACTGGGGCCACCGTGGGAAGATCCTACAGAGAGGTGCTCAGAGAGCATGCACGTGCTTCCCATCATTCTGGAAATCTGAGATTGAAGAGCAGCCGTGACCAGGTTCTTGAGAGGGTCCTCGTGCGAGCTGAGCGTGGCAGAAAGACAGCAAGCCGGCTGGCCAGCCTCTTCTCACTGATTCTCTTCATGAGGGCTCCATCTTCTTACTTCACAAAGGTCCTCCCTCCAGAGACCATTACACTGGGAGCTAGAGGTCAAGGTATGAATTTGGGGGCCGGCCAGAGAGCTCAGCAGATGAAAGCACTTGCTTAGGCAGATGTAGCCACAGGGGCTCGAGCTGGCCCTGACTCAAGGGTATGCTGTGCCAGCAACTGCAACTGGGTGTGGTGGCATGCACCTGTAATCCCAGTGCTTAGGAGGCTGAAAACAGGTGGATCGCTGTAAGTCTGATCTTTGTAGTGAGACCCTGCAGACCCTGTACTAAAAACAAAGAGAGAGAGAGAGAGAGAGAGAGAGAGAGAGAGAGAGAGAGATGAATTCAGATGGACACAACATTCAGCCCACTAAGAATAGTTCACTGATGATGACTGCTCCCAACCGGTCAAGGCCAACAGTGTCCTTGGAAAGCCAGGACTTGTGGCCCCTTGTTATGTGCCCAGTGATACTGCTGGATTCTAATCCAAGCACAGTGCTGAGTGGCTGCAGGGCTTCCAGCAGTGGCACCATCTCCCCGGCTCTCAAGTCATTCTGAAGCTTTATAGGGGAATTCAGCGAGACTGGATGCTCAGAGCTTGCCCACCCAAGCTCTCTTAGGGGCAGTGAGACCTCTCTCAAAAGTTACAGTGGGAGAGCCTGGCTCTGCTAAAGAGGAGGTGGTGATGCCGAATAGAGCCCTGAAAGACCCAGAGGGTCTGAGGTGGGACAGAAAGTAAGATGAGGCTCTGTGTTGCACGTCCTTGTGCGAGGGAATAACAGACTCCCAGCAGGTAAAAGTTCAGGTGTCCGGAGAGTGGGGACAATGGGATACATAGCCCACAGGGGAAGTACTGGCTAAGGCCCGTGATTCCCAGCACCAAATGCATGAACATAATTGTCAGGGGGAAAGAGAGACAGGACAGCTTCTGATCCCCATCCCGTGATGCCCAGGCAGAGGGCCCGACCCAGGCAGGCGCCAGGCGGCTGCTCGCGTCGCCACACTCTCAGGCTTGTTCTGTGCTTCTGCTTCCATTCACTGTGAGGCAGCAGCCAGGCCTGTGAGCAAACACACTGTGGACCCCACCTTCCGAACCTGCATGGGCCTCGTCCACTTAAGCCTGCTGCAACCTCGGGTGAGTTACTGGCACTGTTTGAGCATCCAGATGTATTTTGTGAAGTGGGAGACTTCATGGTCCCCCTCTCATCAGAAAGATAAGCTGTGATAACACATTTCTAGCACGCAAAAGTGGCTGGCATAGGGCCTGTCCTCAGCTATGCTAGCCGTGTATTACAACGAGTAGGCTATGAATTACTGCTGTGTTGGTGTTAGCTCACGTTACTGTAGACGGTAGCGAGTAGCAGGGACTGTCACTGCTGGCACTGGTGTCTCTCCTGAGCGTTCGACGCAGTTCCCAGCAGGCAGTATCGCTTTACATCCTGCGCCCACTAAGTGTTTGTGGATGAGCCAGTTCTGTAGGGAATACTACAGAGACCCTATTGACAGCTGAGAAGCGTCAACTTCCCAGAGGAGACAGAGGCAGGCTTCGTACTTCTCTGAGCTAGACAGGAAGTGGCAGTGACGTATGGTAAGACATGAAAGGGACATGCAACTTTTATTTAGCTTATTTTTCCTGCTTAAGGGGGTCATGCCAGCCTTACCTGAGCCTTCCAGGGGTTTCTGTCACACTGACACAACCCCACACGTGGGCCTCTCAGACTATTGGCAAGGCTGCCCTCCTCCCCCACCCCGCTCCCCAGCCCCGGGCCTCTTTCTGTTTCATTGCGCTCACTCCAGGACCCTTTAGGGGTCTGCCATGCCTCATCTCTTCAGCCTTGACAGACAAGGGATGGCCCCAGAATGGCCCTGGAGTGAGCTCAGTGACAGCACTCCTCAGAGACCCCTGCCTTTCTACCGAATCTCAATCACACCCCTCACTTTTCGCTTTTCTGTCAGGCCACGCTGTTTATTTCCTTCACTGCATGTGGTCCAAGTCCAAAAGGCTCGCCTGCTTGGTAGCTCATTTATTCTCCTTGTTTTCCATAATCACAGCACAGGGCCTGGCCCATTGAAGGAACCTAAATCTTTATTGACTGACCTAAGGAATAAAGCTCCACTCCACGCATACTCCAATCATATAATAAAGGGACTCCCAAAAAAGACCCTCCTTGGGCTGAGTGGGGTGCCCTAAAAAATGTGTACTAAATTAGTTAAGAGGTACTAGATGACTGTTCAGGGAAGAGACAAGCAAGGAAGCTTCCAGAAGGAAGGGGGCGTGAGTGTGGGTCTAGGAGATGACTAAGGGGACATTGAGTTATTTTACTGTGGTAAGAAGATATAACTCTGAGCACCTCCAGAGAGCCTGTAGTTTATATAGGTAAGATTTTGGAGTTAAATTTCTCTTTTCAAATGTGACAACATACCAAGCCTGCCTCAGACAGAGATGTGGCATCCCAGAGAAGCCAGCCTCAGTCACAGCATAGAGGACCAGAGTTCTGTTGGTAACGGCCGCGTTCATTTGCCCACAGGTGTCTGACAGTGGTGTCCCTCCCCTCTCGTCTTCGACATGGGTCAGCGTCCACGTCATGGAGCAGAGCCATTACCCGCCTTCCGCCCTCCCTCTGGAGATCTTTATCACCATCGGCGAGGAGGAGTTCCAGGGTGGCATGGTGGGTAAAATCCACGCCACAGATCGAGACCCCCAGGACACTCTGACCTACAGCCTGTCAGCAGAAGGGCCCCTGGGTAAGAGCTTCTCCGTGGGGGCGGCCGACGGCAAGATTATCGCCACCCAGGGGCTACCTCGTGGCCGCTATTTGTTCAACGTCACTGTCAGTGATGGAACTTCCTCCACCACCGCTGGGGTCCATGTGCACGTGTGGCATGTGGGGCAGGAGGCCCTGCGGCAGGCCCTGTGGATGGGCTTCCACCAGCTCACGCCTGAGGAGCTAGTGAGCGACCATTGGCGGAACCTGCAGCGGTTCCTTAGCAACAAGCTGGACATCAGACGGGCCGACATCCATCTGGCCAGCCTTCAGCCTGCCGAGGCTACAGCTGGGGTGGACATGCTCTTGGTCTTCGAGGGGCATTCTGGAGCCATCTATAACCTCCAGGAGCTGGCATCTATCATCACGCACTCTGCCAAGGAGATGGAGCACTCAGTGGGAATTCAGATGAGATCAGTCATGCCCGTGGTACCCTGCCAGGGGCCAAGCTGCCAGGCTCAGCCCTGCCAAGAGGCCGTGCACCTGGACCCCAGGGTTGGGCCTACATACAGCACCGCCAGGCTCAGCATCCTTACGCCACGGCACCGCCTGGAGAGGACCTGCTCCTGCAACGGTGAGGAGGGGCCCTGCCCTCTGGGCTGTGCCTGAGCCCAGAAAGCCTGCTGGGGACTCAGAGGGGAAGCTGTAATAGGGCCAAACATCTCAGACCACTGGGGCCTCACGAAAGCTGGTGATAAAATGATAGTCCAGGTTCTAGCACTTAGGGGAATTCTGAAAATAATCGTCGGCAGTCTTCTGTTGGTTTGTTGTTGTTTTCAGTGTTTAGGACAGGGTCTACAGGGTCTTACTACATAGATCGGACACATAGTGAATCCCCTGTGTTCAGCCTCCCAAGCACTGGGGTTACAGACACACACCACCACGGCTAGTCTCAATCGCCCTCTCAGCATGTCCCATGGGCAGGGACAGCACTGCACGCCAGGGTTGAACCCAGTCACTGTGCTCTGCCTAAGCAGGCTCTTTAGTCCGCTGAGCTACCAGGCTGGCCCTTAGTCAGCAGTTTAACATTGCCACAAAAAGCACAGACCGCAGGGTAAGACTGCCTAGATTCAAATCTCGGCTCTCGGGGCCCGGCGGGATGGCTCAGTGGTCTAAAGCCCCTGCTTGGGGAAGCTTGGGTGGCTTCAGGGACCCTGGTTCAATCCCCGGCACCACATGCTGTGCCAGCCCTGCCCTCAAGACGGGCTGAGCCAGCCATGAAAATGAGTGAATAAACAAACAAGGGTTCTGAAATAAGAAAAAAAATAATAATAATAATAAATAGAAGGGTACTTCCCTGTTTATTAAAAAAAAAAAAAAAATCTCGGCTCTCTCGCTTGCTGGCAAGGTGACTTAGGAAGGTTACTTCACCATTCTGTGTCTTTGGGCTTGGCTGCTACAGGGATTAAGTAAGTGTGGAATATCAGGTGCTGCTTATAAGGGTGCCTGACATAGAAGCAAGCACTCATAAACACAAGTTACTAACACAGTGACTGTGACTGCTACTACTACTATTACCACAGTGCACTAGGTGTAGGTTCAGACCTTAGCTCTATGATTTATTAGCTCTAGTTTTAATCTATAAAGCAGAGAAAATAACACCACCACCTCCAGCAGTTGCCCTGGGGAGCCTGCCCACTGTTAGGGTGGGCCGGGTGGTGGCAATCCCTCGTAGGCTCTCTGAAGAGCCTGCTGCGTGCCACATCTGTGCACAAGTTACCTGCCTTGAGACACATCCGTGGTCCTCTCACAGTTGAAACTGGATTTGGGAGCTCAGTGCTTTGCCTGGTGCTGTAGAGCTTTGCATGGAGGCGGGGTTACTGGAGGCTTGGTCTGCTCTCCTCCGACTGAGACTCAGTTTTCTGCCTGAGATCAACCCCCCCCCACCACCACCCTTGCATCAAGGCCAGTGCTCAGGAGCTGCTCGTCACTGGCGAGAGCAGCCCTCTCCCCACCCAACCTCCCCTCCACAGAGCCACCGGTCCGGAGATTCTTTCGCAGCTTTCTGACCTTTCTCCCAACAGCGCCACTGAACTCAGGCTGGAGCCGCTTGTAATCCCAGCACTTGGGGGGCTGTGGCTGAGGAGGATCGGTGTCAGCTCAAGACCAGCCAGGGCTACAAAAGCGAGTTCAAGGCCAGCCTGAACTGAGTAGCAAGACCCTGTCTCAAAAACAAACAAAAAAAACAACCTCAGGCTGGGAGGGCTACACAGAGTGAGGAAGGGATCTCTCTGCATCTCTTGCTCTGAGGCCTGCTTCAGAGAAAGCTGACAGGAGCCAGAAGATCTCCAGAGCCCTTGGCATCAGACAACAGAGACCCTAGAGTTCAACATTGTGCAGGTTCACCTGGCTTTTAAAGATGCCCACTCATAGAGGGTACCTCCACTTTTTTTTTTTTTTTTTTGTCTTTTTTGAGACAGGGTCTCGCTATGCATTTCGCTATGCATTTTGTAGCCCAGGCTGGTGTCAAACTTGCACTGATCCTCCTGCCTCAGCCTCTTGGGTGAGTTCTGCAATCAGGATTTAATTCTAAACAGGTGACCCAAGGCCTGAGCTTACTTAGATAGATCTTAGACAGGCTCGCTGAGCAGCAGAAACACTTTGGGAGCAGGTTTTAAAGATGCATTTTAATGAAATGTAATGCTCGAAACATCCATTCATGCATCATAAGTGTAAACCTTGATTGTCTGCATAAGGTAAATAGACCTGCGTAAACAGCACCCCAACAGAATCAGAGTGGGACCCACGTCTCAGATGTGTCCCTTGGGCTCCTTTCCAGCCAAACATCTAAGATGACTTTTTACCTCCAGATTTCCAGGTGCCACCCAGACCTGCCACATCGTCCCCATGACAGGAAGAGCAGGCTTAGCTCCCTAGACAGTCGTGCTCCTCACCAAGTTTGGGAGCTTGGGGGCGTGCTGATGTTTATCATCCCACACAGTAATGACCTGCTCCTCTGGGGTTGCTGGGGGCAGATTCTTTGGAGGTCGGGCTCCTGTCTCTCCGTCCTTCTGGTTCTTCCTTCTCTTTGGGTCTTCGTTCCCTCTCATCAACAGTTCTTCTTCCCCAGATATCTGGAGCCTGCGCCCGTCACCCTTTCTTTCCCCAGCAATATGCAGACTCAGAGCAATTGAACAGCTGAGCTCCCGTCTAGAAGGCAGTACTGAAGCTAGCACAGTATTTCTCACAGGGTGTCTTCCACGTGCTTTCTTTTGATTTAGGCTGGTGGGTCCTGACCCTTCAGCTAGGCCCTGACGCAGTGGTCCCTGGGGCCAGTGGGAGGTGTCCTGAGGGATGGTCCTGTTTAGCTTGAGGCTCTGGAAGGGACTCCTCCCACCCCAGCCTCCTTTCTGCTTGGGTAACATGTGGAGCCCCTAAGGACTGAAGGAGACAGCCCATCTCCACGGGACCACTTCACATGGTGCTGATACCTCTGCTGGCTTTTGCAGGGACAGCCACAAGGTTCAGCGGTCAGAGCTACGTGCAGTACAGACCCGCAGGGGTGCAGAACTGGCGCATCCGTTTCTCTCTGAAAACGCGCCAGCCACATGCAGTCCTCCTCTTCACCAACGAGACTGCCCCCATTTCCCTTAAGGTAAGGCACTCCCACCCAGAAGGTGGCACACGGGCACCCCAGGCTGGGGAGCAGGTGGCTGCCTGATCATGTCCATCATGCCAATTCCTGACAAAGAAATCCTGTCAGGAATTCTGGGACTGACTCCTGGGCCAAGGTGTGGGCCTATGAAGTCTAGGAGCACATGATCCATTTCTCATGCCAGTGGCTGCGTGGGATAAGAGGGAGCCCCAGAAGATAGACAGAGATGACTGGGTCCACCCTGCCCTGGTGTTGTGGTCAGTGCTTTCTGGGCCATTTAAGGATTATGGATTTTACAACAGGCAAAGTGGGGCATATGAGACGGGTTTGAGCAGCAAATCAAATAATCTGCCACACTGTAAAGGGACTGTCTCAGTCTCTTTCTCAGGAATAAAATAACTGACACCTGTACCTCAGGGGAGAGGCTTGTTTTAGCTCACAGTTTGTAGACGTTTCCATCTTTGAATGGTCAGCTGGCTCCTCGGGAGGAGGGCACACGGAGGGCAGGCAGAGAGCGAGGGCAGGCAGAGAGCGAGGGCAGGGTGCCAGTGAACCTTTCTGGTCACACCTCGATGTTGAATCTCTCCTGACCAGGCCCCACTTCCTCACAGCAACTCAGCTCTGATGCCCCAGTAATCTAGTCACATTCCAAAAGCCCTGCCTGTGCACAGAAGGCTTTTGGGGGAACTTCTAGGTATAAACCAGAATGCAGCTCATTATGGCTGAAGAAGTGTTGAAGAAGGATTTTAGAGAACAAAACATCAAAGCTGGGGGCTGGTGAGATAGCTCAGCGGTCTACAGTGCCTACTTAGGCAAGCTTAGGCAACCCCAGGGACTGAAGGTCGATCCTTGGCCCCACATGCTGTGCCAGCCCCACCCTCAGGGCAGGCTGAGCTGGCCATAACATAAATAAATGAATAAAGTTTAAAAAGAAAAAAAGCTGGGATACACATCCAGAGGCTATGGCCATAATTTAAGTGAGAGAGGTTGGCCGTGGAGATGAAGGCGCTGACAGGAACTGGAGCCTGGACCAGCTCTGTGAAGACTTCACGGGTAAAGCTGACAGAATTGCTCAGTGGGTCAAATGAAGGCTAGGAGAGAACGTGGGGAGCGAAATTTGTCTTGTTGTTGTTGTTTGTTGTGTTTTTTTAATTTTTGAAAGAGAATACAGAACAGTAACAGAAAAGAAAAAGTTAGCAATGATACAGAACTTCATCAAAGGAAATCTGAATTTGACGGTGTTTCTTTTATTGCCAGCTGTTCTCTTTGGATTGGTTGTTCAGATTACCAGATTTATGCATGCCAAGCTAGAAAAGGAAGAAAAAAAGTTAAAATGAATTAAGAAGGAAGTAATAGGGAGAAAATGAAGAAAGAAGAAAACAAACAAAATTAAGCATTATCTGTTCCTTTCTATAAACCAGCAGAAATCTGCAGTACAATTGTCCAAGACATCCTGCTTACATGCGTAGATGTGTCTCTTTCCCCCACTTGGGGAGTAAAATTTGGCCTGAGCCAGCTAGAAGGACAGACCTGACCCAGCAGACTAGGGAAAGGGTGTAGTGGACTGGGGCTCTCACAAGCTGGGTGTGAACACGTTTGTGAGATGCCAGTTAGACCTCCAGGTAGGAATGGATAAAGGCACCCAGTGATGGGAGGTCTGAGCCAGAGGTGGAAACTGGGGCATCATTACTAAAACTGACAAGGCATTCCAGCATGGAGGGTCTGGCCCCAAAGGAGGGTCCAAGAGAAGAGAGTGAAAACGGGCAGCCCGTGACACTGGAGGAGCACCACAAGCACTGTGTGCAGGAAGCCGAGCAAAGCGCACGCGTCAGGAGGAAGCAGGGATCGGCTGGGTGGGTCTCTGCTGAGAGTCCAGGCTGATGGGCGGGGAGCTGCTTATTCTAGCAGCAACACCGAGGCCGCTGCGCTGGGTGCCCTGATACCCGTGGCCTCAGGGTAGTGGGGGGGCAGATTTTGCTGCAAAGAGGGCTTAAGAAAGAAGATGGTTATCAAGTTCAGGACAATTTTTTTTTTTTTTTAAGATTAGAGAATGAGGAGCTGGGGAGATAGCTCAGTAGAATAAGTGCTTGCCTGGCAAGCACAGTGTCCTGAGTTCAATCCATGGTACTGCAAAAAACAAACAACAACAAAAGAAAACACCCAAAAGATTAGAGAATGAAGATGAAGGAAAGGGTGAGGAAGGTCAAGAGAACCTGGGCTTTGAGGAGGTAAGGGCATCTGTGAGAAGCCTGGCTTTAGTCATGGCGGAGAGAAGGATGGCAAGAGGGCCCCAAACGCCACTGGAGGCTGCAGTAAGCAGTAAGAGTATGGGCCGTGAGTGCACACCCCGAGGCTGAGGACCGAGGGCATCCACCGTCTTCCGGGAGGGCGACAAGACAGAGGAAGAGCTGGTGCCAGGACAGCGTCCAGGCTCACTTGAGACTCCTGGCCACGAAATGAGAGGGCGACCAGAGGCAAGCTGCCTCCGTGTCTTCTCCAGCGTGTGCAGCTCCGTGTCTGGAGAGTAATAGAGAATGGGGTCAGATCCCAGTTGTGGTCTCAACAAGTGAGCACCATGAAGTCGGAAAGAGACAGGAAGTCAAGAGCGAAGGGAGGCAGTGCTTAGAATGATGGTTGCAGCTTTTAAGCTGGGGAAGGGCAGAAGCGAGGCTATCACCGAGGTGAGAGGAACAGATCTGTGTTCCCAGATGATGCAGCTGTGGTTTTGAGTTGCATTTAGTTTTTGTTATTCTTTTTGTTGTTGTTGTTGTTATTCTTTTTTAATGGAAAGTGATAATAGGGCTGGCGAGATAGCTCAGCAACCTAAGCGCCTACTTTGGCAAGCACACGGACCAGGGTTCAATCCCCAGTCCTGCATGCCATGCCAGTCGCACCCCTGCGGTGTGCTGAGCTGGTGACAGAGTCTGGGCAGGGTGGTGCATGCATGCCTGTAATCCCAGTGCCGGGAGGCTGAAAAACAGGAGTATCACCACGCGTCTGATCTGGGTAGTGAAACCTTGTGCTGAGTACAAAATGAAAAAAAAGAAAGTGATGATAATATGGTTTCCTCTTTATATAAAGCTATAGCCAGTGTCCAACCAGACAGAACTAGAAAAAGTGATGGGTAGGTGGGTAACTTCCAGGATGCAGCAGGTCAGGCCATCAGATGTTACCCACAGGAAACGACCTAGCCCAAGGTAAACAGAACAGCATCAGGCCGCAGGCATGCCTATGCCTTGCGGGAGAACAAAATGCTCTAAGCCAGAGACATTCTCAGACTTCCTAATTTCAGGACGCTTTTATATTCTTAAAAATTGCTGAGGATTTCAGGGAAGTTCGGCTCCTATGGATTTTGGCTGGCAACATTTGTGGTATTTTAGAATATTTCTTTCTTACCTCCTTTAAAGATAAGAAGAAACCCACTACATGTTAATATGAAGGCCACCTTTTTATGAAAAATAATCCCATTTTCCAAGACCTAAAAAAAGAAGGCAGGGTAGCAGCACTGTTCTGCAGGTTGGCAAGTCTCTTCTACTTGGTTTAACAGGTGGCAGCTGGCTTCTCATGTCTGTTCTGGGTTTGTCAGTGTGACATCTGCACAAGCCCACTCTATAGTGTCATGGTCTGTGTCTACTTGTCCCCTCCCAAAGCCTCATGCAGTCATGGGGCGGCTTCTGGAGCTTGTGGTTGATTACTGTGGGTGTGGACGCTGCACCCGCCCTGGGGCAGGGAATTTGCATGACAGCGTAAGGCAGGGAGACAGGCTAGCTGGCTAACTGCGCTGCTGCCCCTCCCTTTTGCCCTCTGCTCTTTGCTACCTCCTTAAATGACTGCTGTCTGCCCTGTGCCACGCTGCCTTGGAGCCAGCTGAATAGGGATCAAAACCTCCGGTAACTGCGAGCTAAATAAACTTTTCCTTCCTTTATTTTGGGTGTCATGTATTTGTCCCAGCAATAAGAGCAGAGTAACTGAGACAGCCTGTGAGAAAAGAAAGGCAAAAAAGGCAAATGGTACATTCGGATTATTATGAAAACAGCCCTCCCTCGTGACTCTTCTGAAAGGCCTTACAGCCCCCCCCCTTTAAGACCCACTAAATGGCTGAAGGAACAAGTGGGAGAGAGAGGAAGGTGTTCTGAATCCCTGAATGGCTGTTTGCAAGTAGGGAACATTGCACAGGCCTACATAGAATCCAAACTACAAGTTCATGACTAGTAAGGCACTTCTGGGCCTCAGTTTCCTCATCCATGAAATGGGGATGACTCATTCCAACCATCCCATGCAAAATGTGAAGCCCGGGGAGACTCTGAGGATCTTTATGGCCCTTGAATGCAATGTCTAGAACACCCTTGAAAATCACTAAACACTACCCTTCCTACCCATGAAGCAACAGCCCTTGGGCTAGAAGCCAGGTAGCACATTTATAAGGACTTCCTGGCTTTGTTGACAGCTGTTTGGGCTTTCTTTGCAGCTGACCCACGGAGCACCCCAGCTGGAATACCGCTGTCCTGGTGGTTTCTATGGAAACCTTTCCTCACAACACCACGTGAATGACCACGCGTGGCACTCCATCCTGGTGGAGGAGACAGACACTTCCCTTCGCCTGTCAGTGGATGGCATGAGCAACATCTCCCTTACTGTCCCGGACAAGTGCCACGCTCTGAGGCCTAAAAGACACCTTGTGCTGGGTGGCCTTGTCCTCTTGCACTCCTCCTCAAATGTTTCCCAGGGCTTCGAGGGCTGCCTGGATGCCGTGATGGTCAACGGAGAACAGCTGGAGCTGCTGGTGCACAGCAAAAAGACAGCAGGCTTACTGGAGCAGCGGGCCCTCAGCCAGTGCTGTCCGCATGGTGGCGCCTGCAGCCAGGCCCCATGCCTCAATGGTGGGAAGTGCTCCCAGACCCACGGGGCAGGTAAGCGCTGGGAGCGGGGAGCCTAGAGCTCTTCCAAGGGCCGTGGCACACCGAGGTGGCCATTTGGTGTCACTGTGGGTCGATGGAGCGGGCACCTTCACCATTGCCCCAGGTCGGGGGGGAGAACAGGAGGCAGCGACAGCACTACCTCACGGCTCAAGAAACTGCTGCGCTGTGAGGTGGAGGCAGAGGCGTTCGGGTGGGAGCAGCGAGATGAGGATGTAGAGCCGGGGGAGCGCCCCTGCCGTGTGACTCCACTGTCCTCACCAGGCTGGGAGGAACAGTGGGGTCTGCAAGGTCAGCGATGGGGGCAACATAAGCCGATCTTCCCCCTCAACCCAGGAGAGTTGTCATTCTGCTTCTTGGGTGATGCAGAAGATCTTGGGTGTGGACTTGAATTCATCAGGCATCTTAGGGCAGCAGCGGGTCTGTGCCACCTCTTAGCCCCCCATCTTCCGCTTCCGCTTCTTAATCCCCCCAGCCCCTGAGGGGAACAGGTGATGTTTTGAATGAGCTTTTACACAGTGCATATTACTAGGTTCATGTGCTTGAAATTTTAATTGGTGTTATTAATATGTAACTCTTTACACGTTCATGTAGCATTTATTTTTCAGTACTGAGAACTAAACTCAGGGCTCTGCACTGAGCTACATCCCCAGTCCTTTCCATATTTGTAAATTTTTTAACGGTTTATTTATTTATTCGGTACAGGGTCTCGATACAGTTCCCCAGATCTGGCATTCACAGGTGTGCACCACCAGCATGGTGCTGGGCTAGAACAGCATGTGTACCAGGAATCGAACCCGGGTCCTTGCGCTTGCCAGGCAGACACTTAGACTGCTGAGCTATCTCCCTGGCCTATAAATGTTGAGACAGGGCTTCCTTCAGTCACTCAGTTGCCTGGCCTAGGTTCAGATCGGTGGACCTGCTATAGCTTCCCAGAGTGCCGGGTGCCAGGCATGTACCACCACGCCCAGTTTCAGCAGCGTATTTTTAAGATCACTCCACGCTACCACCAGTAGCTCTTACTCCCCGCTTTTAACCACGGCTCAGTCCCGTGGTGCTTGTGCACTGCCATCTTCCCTTCCCTCCCTCCCAGCCATACACATGTGGCATCTTCACAGTGGCCTACCCATCCACAGTGCTGTGCATGCATCCTTGTACATCTCTTTGCAGACCTGTGAGAGCGTCCCACACATACAGACAGGTGGCATTCACGTGGGTGGAGTATATAAACACCTATCTTGACAATCCAGGGCTGACTGGCTCACAGCGTGGTCACTGTGGTGTCCAGTTCACCGGCATTGCTAAGGCTGCTCCGCGCTGGCACCACTGTCCACCTTTCCACCTACAAAACATCCAAGAAGCGCGTCGATGGCCTCCGTCACGCGGGCCGACCTCCGTCACCTCTTTCCTCCCCTCTGCACCGACACTCCCAGTTCTCTCCAGCTTCCCTCCTCACATCCCACCTGCCAGCGGGCACCAGTGTGATCTTGATTAAACACAGGGCTGAGCACACCACTGCCCTATAAGAACTGTCCCGGACCGGGGAGATAGCTCAGTGGTCTAAGTGCATGCCTGGCAAGTGTGAGGATCTGAGTTCAGTCCCTGGTACTGCATGCCATGCCAGCCCTGAAACCCTGGGCGCATTGTGCCGGCCTGTGTGGTGATGGTGACACACGCCTGTAAGCTGAGGAGGCTGAGACAGGAGGATCACGATTCTGAGCTGCATAGTGATACCCTGTGCTCAATAAATAAATAAAAGATTTTTTTAAAAAATAAGAAAACTAATAATGATTAGCAGGCGCATGCGTGCCTGGACTTGCAGATGTGCCGCGGTGCCATCCGACCGCTCGGGCAGTGACTCCGTCACCCTCCTCCTCTCTTCCCAGGCTATGTGTGTGAGTGCCCCCCGCCATTCTCCGGGAAGCACTGTGAAGAACACGGAGGCTCCGGGAACTGTACTTCCACACCCTGCCAGGAAGGGAGCACTTGCTCCTCCTCTGAGGGAGCTTCCTGTACCTGCCCACACCCCTACACAGGGGATAGGTAAGTGCAGGACAGGCCAATGGCCTCTAGCTCTCCATCTGGATGCAGTGCTATTAGGGAATGACCTTTGCACTCTGACCTCTGGAGATGGCACTGGGATTCCAGGGACTGGAGAAGCATGGCCTGGAGGCTTTCTTCCTCCTCTGAGGCTGTCTAGTGCCCAGATCCTGATTCTGCTGAGCCAGATATGGCCCAGGAACTAACGCTCCTTCCCAGGTCCTTAATCCCAGCTTGCTGTGTCATGTGAATTTCCAGAAAGTGCTGAGGCAAAATACATCTGCTTGGTACAGGAGCTACCTTATCTCAAGCCCACTACAAGCAGTCCACATCTCTACTGCACTGGCAGAGCCGGGTGTGAAGAAAGAAAGCTGGTGTTAGTACCCCAGAGGTGAAGAGACTTTGACAGTAATCTACTCGTGTGGCTTGGATCCTTTAAGAAGTCATGACAGAAACCTGTGAAAAAATAGTTTCCCAGATCCCATCAGGGCCACTAAGCCAGAATCTCCTAAAATGAGCCTGGATTTTATTTTTAACAAGAGATCTCCTGGCTGTGAGCCTGTGTGGGGCCAGTGGTGGGATCTGCCCACCATTTTACAGATTGGGAAACCGAGGCTCAGAGAGACAAAGGCTTTGCCCAAGATCACCCAGCAGTATGGAGCCCACAAGAAGAAACTGCTGCTGCTGAGACTGCAGGCACTGGGGATGCTTGGGATTCGAGTTGGGTGGGGACACCGGTCCCCTGCCTCTCCTAGGTGCACCAGGCTGGACTCTGTCAACACAGTGGAGTAGAGGTGCTCAGCGCTCCCTCACTTCTCCCTAAAGAAGTGACTGGCGGGTGGCTGCATGTGCAGTGGGCACCTTAGGGGGAGCGGTGCCACTCAGCAGTAGGCAAACAGAAACTTTGTAAACACCCAGCGACCTGGGACAGCAGCACAGCAGGAAAAACAAAATGCACAGCCCCTGCTGCCCTGGCTCTGAGACTGGAGCTCTAGCGGCTCCACTCTGCAGGCCGAAGATGGAGACACCCGGCCACATGGGTAGCGCAGACTTGGCCATCCTAGTTGCTGAGACACGGCTTAAGCAGACCAGAGATCCACGGTCCACACAGCAGCCCCGCTTGGGAAGGAGCGCTGACGTCATCTCCCAGCACTCCCTCCGGTGCTGTGGCCAAGAAGCGTCTTCAGTCCAAGTTACACTGCTTTAGGGGTTGGAAGCCCACGTGCTCTGGGACCCCACAGGCTTCCTGCTGCACTGGCTCCGTGGGGGCTGCCTGGGTGGTAGTTACTGTCACACAACCCACTGAATGTGCGGCTGAGTAGGGAGCAGGTGTTGGGATGTCGGGGGGAGGGCAGGGTGATGGGGAACTGCCGAGTGGCATGGCCAGTTGACTGTAGTCTCACTTGGACCAGGAATAGGGCCACTGCCAGTGCAAGTTCCTACCACAGAAAACACCAAGTCCCCATAGAGGCACCATTATAGCACATAAAAGTGTAAGTTCCATTGTAAAAATAGAAAATAAGGAATGAGAAAAATATCACATGTTATAAATATACTAAACTATCAAACTATAAAGATAAGAGGAGGAGTCAAGCAAAAAACATTCCAATCAAAACAACCAGAAGAAAGAAAGTAAAGAGCCGGGCATGGTGGTGCACGCCTATAATCCCAGCACTCAGGAGGCTGAGGCAGGAGGATTAATGCGAGTTCGAGACCAGCCTGGGCTACAAAAGTGAGCTGCAGGCCAGCCTGAACTGCATAGCGAGACCCTGTCTCAAAAAGACAAAAAAAAAAAAAAAAAAAAAAAAAAAAAAAAAAAAAAAAAAAAAAAAAAAAGTAAAATGACAAGCACAGGCCTATATATTTTATCAACAATCCTGAATGTAATGGCTTTACTTCTCCAGTTAAGCAATACGGACTGGCTGAGTGAAGCTAAAGATCCACAGCAAGAGAAACTATAAATTTTAAGTGGAGAATGAATAATGCACTTTAAAAAAAAAATCCTCTATCTATCTATCTATCTATTTATTTATTTATTTATTTGACACAGGATCTCAGTACATAGCTTAGACTTGTAGTGATCTTCCTATCACAGCCTCCCGAGCGCTGGGATTATAGGCATGTGCCACTATGCCTGGTTTCCGTGGCTGGCACGACATGCAGTACTGTAGATCGAACCCTGGTCCTTGGGCTTGCCAGGCAGGTGTTTAGACTGCCGAGCTGTCTCCCCAACAGTAAATAGTAGCTCACTGAATAAATCAGAAAACAAATTTTGAAATTCCTTAAAACAAATGGAAATGGAAAGACAACACATCAAACTCTATGAGGACTTCGGCAAAATCAGTACATAACTTTTATAGTAATGAGTGTCTACTTAAGAACAGAAAAATTTAAAATAACTTAATGATGCATCTCAAAGTCTTGGAAAAGTTAGACCCAACCACAATGAAAATTAGAAGACAAAAAGGCAAAGAACCAAAGTAAATGACACAGTATCTAGAAGAACAATACAAGGTATCAACGAAACAAGAGTTGGCTCTTTGAAAAGATAAGTGAGACTGACAAATCTTTAACTAGACTAACCAAAACATAGGTAGGCAGAGAATCCAGATAAGTAAATTTAGGGCTGAAATAGGACATATTACAGAAACTTACACCACAGAAACACAAGGGATCATTATGGGTTGTTTCGATAAACTATATACTAACAAATCAGAAAATCTAGAAAGAACAGAAAAGTTTCTGGACACACATAACCTACAGAAATTGAACCAAAAGGATATAAAATAAATGCGAGTAGATTAATGACAAGTAATGAGATTAAATAATTAAGTAAACATCCTTCAACAAAGAAAACCCCAGGGGCCACGCCGTCATCTCCAGAGCCAGCATGGTCCTCTTGCCCAAACCTGACAAGAGCCCAGCAGAGCCCAGAAATCTAGACCAGTACCCATGATGAGCAAGCAGATCAAAGTCAGCAGCACAGGGAGAAGACCGTGCGTCACGGTCACGCTGGTTGCACTCCAGAGGATGCAAATGGCGTTCACTAGACGTAAATCAGTTGGTTTACTGCATCGTATAAGTAGAATAAAGAGTAAAAATCAATCATCTCAATAAATGTAGAAAAAGTAGTTGATAAAATTCCACAATACTTCACAATAAAAGCACTGAACATGAAATGCCAGAAGAGATTTCAACAAAATAAAGACTATGTGTGTGACACGTATACAACAAATCCAACATCACACTGAGTGGGGAAAAACTGAAAACATCTCCTATAATATCAGGAAGAATTTCAGGGTCCCAGCTTTACTGCTTCTATTCAATATAGAACTAGACTTTTTTTTTTTTTTTTTTTTTTTTTTTTTTTTTTTTTTTTTTTTTTTTTTTTTTTTTTTTTTTTTTTTTTTTTTTTTTTTTTTTTTTTTTTTTTTTTTTTTTTTTTTTTTTTTTTTTTTTTTTTTTTTTTTAACCAGGGACCAAACTCATGACTTTGTGCCTAAAAAATTAGATAAGAAAAATAAATAAAAGGCATATAAATAGAAAAAAAAAAAGAAGACATCAATAGTCTCTTTGTTGTTGAGTTTTGTTTTTTTTCTTTTTGAGACAGGGTCTCGCTCTGCAGTTCAGGCTGGCCTGGAGCCCACTTTTGTAGCCCAGGCTGGTTTTGAACTTGCACTGACCCTTCTGCCTCAGCCTCCCGAGTGCTGGGATTATAGGTGTGTGCCACCATGCCCAGCCCCCTGTTTGTTGATTATGATGCTATACACAGAAATAACTAGACTAGCTGGGTATGGTGGCACACACCTGTAATCCCAGCAATCAAGAGGCTGAGGCAGGAGAGTGCTACAAAGTTGAGACCACCTTGGCCTACAAAGTGAGTTCAAGGCCAGCTAGTGCTACACATGGAGACCCTAGCTAAAAAAAAAAAAAAAAAAAAAAAAATAAAAAAAAAAAAAAAAAAAAAAAAAAAAAAAAAAAAAAAAAATTTAAATAATAATAATAAAAAAAAAAAAACCTGCAAAGTCAAAGCAATTCCCTTTAGAATATCAATGACATGTTCCACAGAACTGGAAAAAAACAATGTTAAAATTCACAAAAGACCCCACATGGCTAAAGCAATTAAGCAAAATGGGAAGATCGGCACTGTGCCTGATTTCAAGACATACTACAGAGCCACAGTAATAAGACACAGCGGCAGACACATAGCCCAACAGGACAGAGGAAAACACAGAAATAAACACAAGTACCCACAACTGACTGATTTATGACAAAGGTGCCAAAAGAAGAGACTGCTGGTAGAACACCAGGCACTAGGAGATCTTCTAGAGCTGGGAAAGAAAGATAGGAGAGCCTTGCCCAGTACCGTATTCCTCAGAAGAGAATAGACCTGGCCATGCAAGTTCCCAGAGAGGCTTCCACCACCAAATGCCAGACTGAAGACGATGTGAGAGGTCACATGGCTTTACATACTCTTCCTGGGCAGGTCGCCCTCTGTAAGACAGCTGATCTGTGCCATACCATGTTGGGTTCCTGTGACAACAGGTAGTGCTAATGCCTGGTCACTACCACAAGGTGACTACTCACTTGTGTCTGGGGTCCTGATCTCCTTGCAGAGGACAACTGGGTTGCCCAGTGCCTCCACTGCAATTGTATGGTTAGTTGAAAATCCTTCCTTTGTGGACAGACCACCCCCTGCCTGGATCTCACTGGTGGAAAATAGTAGACATGCCCAGATCCTAAAGGTCACAAGTGGGGACACGGCTGACGTCCGTACTTTCCTGCGGAAGGATAAAAAGTTCTGGTGTTGCTGTGTTTGATAATACCTGTCTCTTTGATAACAATTGTCCATCCTTTCAATGGAAAAGGGTGGGCCTAAGGGTGACAGTCCTTATGCCCCAGACTTCGTGAGAGGATATGGCAAAGACAGAGTCAGACCCCTGATGGCTTCCATCCCTGCAGGTGTGAAATGGAGGCAGTCGGCTGCTTGGAAGGACACTGTCTGGTCACTCCTGAGATCAAAAGGGGAGACTGGGGACAGCAGGAGCTACTCATCATCATAGCGGCCACTGCGTTCCTCCTCGGGACGACCCTTGGATTTCTCTTCTACTGCCGCCGCTGCAAGTCTCACAAGCCCGTGGCCATGGAGGACCCAGACCTCCTGGCCAGGAGTGTCGGCGTTGACACCCAAGCCATGCCTGCCATCGAGCTGGACCCCCTGAGTGCCAGCTCCTGCAACAACCTGAACCAGCCAGAGCCCAGCAAGACTTCGGCGCTAAACGAACTGGTCACTTTCGGACCCAGCTCGAAGCAGCGGCCAGTGGTCTGCAGCGTGCCTCCCAGACTCCCGCCGGCGACAGCCACTTCCTACTCTGACCATGAGTCCGTCATTAAGAGAACCTGGTCCACAGAGGAAATGGGTCAGTACAGCCCGGCACCCTGCACCTCTGGTTGGTGGGGTGGGTAGTGAACCCGACTACTCTGCGGAGGGCCTGCAGTTGAGCTACAGTCCATCCAGTCCCTTAGAATGAGCCATGAAGTGGTGGGTAGGTGAGGTCCCAGGGTGCTCACCGGCTAGAGCAGGGGCTAGGTCTCTTGACCCGGAACCTGTGATCCGCTGTGCTGCAGCTGGGTCCACTCCTCTGAATCCCCAGTCATTCCATGGCATTGATGACCATGCCAGAAACTCGTAGACCCGCAGCGGTCTCAGCAGAATCCCTGGAGTGAAAAGGGGAGGTCTGCACATCAGCGTTTTACTGGGAAAGGAAGGGGAAGCAGCAGTCCAAGTTTCTGGTCCCCCAGTGTGCAGGTGCAACAACCCTGAGTCAGGTGTAGCTGGCTTAGAGGAGCAAACGTCACTCTGCTTTTCGCCGCGGTAGGGAGTGGATTCATGAGGCACTTGCTGTTAAGGCGCTAGTTACGAGCAGTATTTTCATGATTTGCCAGTAGGGGCCAGTAGAGACGAAATGGCTGGTTTTAACTCACCCTGTGTTTCAGCAGCAGAAACAGCTCCGGGACCAGGGACTCCACCTGATATTCTCTTCCAAGCCACGTCTTCCTTCACCCCCATCCATGGCAGATGCCATCCTATCTCCAAGTCCAAACTGTGTCTGGTTGACTTCCGGGAGGGGATAAAGCTCTCCGTAGCTCATGGGTGTCCAGCAGGGAAGGCAAGCTCTCCACACTGCTCCATTATGCCTACCCTCAGATCAGTGGCAGAGGTTTGCAAGATGGGCCGACTTTGGGTTAAACCTCTGGCCTTGCACTTGCCCCACTGGATTCTGTGCACGGACCCAAGCTGCCGAGGACAGCGCTGGCAGATGGGCCTCTTATACCCCTGGAGCAGCCCTGACAAGCTACATTTTGTAGAGCAGCTACAGGAACTCCACACAAGGAAAGCCGGCACTCAACCCACCCTGTCGTTCCTTTGCAGTGTGCCCCCGTGGAGATGCCGCCTGGCCCCTGTCGTACTCCAGGAAGGAGCCCTGGGAATACCCTCTCGCCGAAGTGACCCAGGGGCCTCTGCGGCCCTCGACCCCTAGCCACCCAGCTCCAGCAGGGCTGCCAGAGCCCACTGGCCTCTATGGGGGGTTCCCCTTCCCCCTGACGCTGGAAAACAAGCGGGCCCCGCTTCCACCCCGCTACAGCAACCAGAACCTAGAGGATCTGATACCTCCACGGCCCCCCAGTCCCCATGAGCCCCAGCTTGCCCCCTGCCTCAACCAGTACACAGCCATCAGCTACTACCACTCCCAGTTCCACCAGGGTGGGCCTGAAGCCTGCCTGGCCGAAGGGGGCTACAAGGGGGTGAGTGTGCGCCTCAGCAGGGCGGGGCCCTCCTACGCCGACTTCGAGGGCGAAGGGGGGCCTCCTTCGGGCAGGGCCCACCCCCGGGCGCTCCCCAACTACGAGGGCTCTGACATGGTGGAGAGTGACTACGGGAGCTGCGAGGAGGTCATGTTCTAGCTGCCTGCTCTGAGGGGAAGACAGGCACGGGGCCAGGCCTTGGTGCCTCCTTCCTGTTGTGGGGGAAAAGGTCAGTGTGGCCGGAAGAGGGAGGGAAACCCCCAGCCCCAGGCCGGGCTGTGCCCCTTGAAATGTGCTTTTCCTGTCCCCCAGCTGGACCTTGAGGTGGAGGGAAGCTGAGGGAAGCGCCCCCAAAGCAGCACTAGGGCACCAGGAGAGAGGATGCACAGGGCAGTTACCCTGGGGTGGGCCACAGCCAGGCTGACACACTGACGAGGTCCCAGGAAGGCAGGCGGGCCTACGGGTCAGCCCCTGCGGCTGCCTAGCGCACCCTGCAGAGGCTGGCAAGTTTGTGCCCAGGAGGAAGGCCCTGAACCTGTCAGGGTTCAGGGGCACGGGTCACCTGGTCTGAAGGGGAGTAGTCCTAGGAGCCGAGAGGCAAGCGGGGGAAGGCCACCAGAGACCGGCCTGTGCGTGTGTCTCCTGCACATCTGCGCCAGGCACACTGTGGGGGTGTCAAGGGCTCCCTCAGGGCTTGGTCTCCGGAATCCAGCTCCTGTCACCTACCTGCAGGGGGCGTTGCTCCACCTGAAATCACACAGCTTTCAACCAGCTCCGGCCTGCCAGGACTCCATGCCATCCTGAACTTTCTTTGTGGAAGAATCCAGACCCCACGGCCCTCTGGTTTCTTCATTCCAGGTTCCCAGGCACTTTTGGCCAAAGGCAAGAAGGAAATGATTCAATCGAAACAAAAAAAAATTCAATGGCACTTTTCAACCTTGCTGTCTGCTGACTGTTCCCAAAGGGATTTTTCTTCTCTAGACACAAGGAACTCAAAACTCCCATTGAGAGCACGGAGAAGGCCGGGGCCTGCCCAGTGGACCGTCCAGTCTGGGCCCCGGCCTTTCCTGCCCTCCAGTTCAGCTGCCTGCCAATCAAGTATTACCTGCACTGACTCAGCCTCACACATGGTCAACACGGGTGCCCCGTGCAGGCCGCGGGTACAGAGTGAGTGCAGCCAGGACTGAAGGCGGCCGAAGCCAGCGTGGCCTCTGGTGGCCTCGAC
>PVJA010000434.1:117778-174976 GCA_004027025.1 Myocastor coypus
CAGCAGCATGTGTCGCTGGGTGGTGCTTTTTTTTTTTTTTTTAACAATAAAGTATCTTTTTTACTGTTACTCTGTCACATGGCCACCTTCAGGTTGGGTCAGGGGAATGAAAAGAGGGGTACAGACTTGTCTGAGCCAAGACTAGAAAAATTTGGAAGCCTAATGAGACCTCAGAGATGAGCGAGCCCGGTGAACCAGAGCGGTGCTCTACCCAGATGCACAAGTCGAGCCCTGAGGGTGGGGTGGGGAAGCTATTTTTTTTTGAAATTTATTTATTTATTTATTTATTTATTTTCACAGGACCGGGGTTCGAACTCACAACCTTGCACTTGCCAGGCAGGCACTTGTGCCACGGAGCTGTCTCCCCAGCCCCTGGGAAGCTTTCTTTTTTTTTTTTTTTTAATTTTTTTTGGGGGGAAGCTATTTTTTAAAAAGTGTCTCCGTGTTTTAGTAGCTGTTCTCCTTGGTGAGATAAAATACCCAGCCCACCACAAGTTAAGGAAGGGAAGGTGTATTTAGCTCAGTCTATAGAGGTTTCAGTCCATAACCAGATGGCTGCATCATACAGAGAGAGAGTCTATGGTGGGCAGAGGCAGCAAGGCTTCAAGGGCAACTGCAGCTGGCTCTGTCCCTTCTGTCTTCCCCAGGCTACTCAGGGCAGGGAGCACTCACACCCTTAGCTAGCACTGCACCATGAAGCAATCCCAGCACCACACACTCTAGATCCAGCCCACTCTGAAAAAGCCCCGCCTACGACTGCGTGAAGCTTGGGGGGACACCTAGACGCAGCCATAACACCCTGACTCTGGATCCACTGTCTGTAGTGGTTTGAACTTCTTAAAGGTGCCAAAACTCTGGCTCTGAGTGCCTGACAGCCACCCACCCACCAGCAGGCCAATCAAAGCAGGTCAACACCCTCGCACGACGTCATCCACCAAAGCCCACCTTTACAGTAGGCTCATCAGTCCCTGGGGCTGCATTTTGTGGGCATGTACCGATGTATCCTTCCTGTAGCATCGCGCTGAGTGGTTGCTCGGCCCTAAAGGTCCTCTGCAATCTACCTGTTCCGCTCTCCCCCATAATACCTGGAAACCCGATCGTCTAAGCATCTCCACCGAGTCCTCTCTGAGAAAGTTGCCTGGTCAGAATCACACCTCCTGTAGCCTTCTCAGGTTGTTGTTTTTGTTTTCACTCAGTGGCATGCATTTCAGTTCCCTCTGCATCTTTTCACGACTGCTTTTTTTTGGGGGGGGCTCTAAATAATATTCCATTGTTTGGGTGCACCCCAGTTTGCCTACGCTTACCCACTGAAGGATGTCTTGGTTGCTTCTAAATGTTAGCAATTCTGGCTAAAACTGTTCAAATATCTGTGTGCAGACCTAAGTTTTGAACTCCTGGGGGTGAATATCAAGAAGCACAGCTATAGTAAGAAACTCATTTGCATTTCTACCACTTTGCATTTCTCGGAGCAAAAATCAGAGGTTACTCTGGATCCATCTCCTGACCACTGTGTAGCAAACTCCTGGGTTTTGGCCATTACAGTGCCTAGTGTCTTCTTATTGTGATTTGTGTTTCAGGGACGTACATTGTCAATCGTCTTTATTTGAGAGGAATCTATATATCTTTAGTGAAGTAGCTGGTCCATTTTTAAAGTCACATCGGTGGCTTTCTCATTGCTCCATTTTAAGAGTTCTTTGCATGTTTTGGATGATAACTCTTTATCCAACAGATCTTTTTAGAAACATTTTCACCTTGTCTGTGGTTTGTCTTTCTATTCATTGGTATCTTTCAAAGAACTGAAAGCTTTAACTTAGGTCACCTTATCATTTCTTTCATGGCAGTGCCTTGGGCGTTGCATCTAGAATATCTAGAATTTCTCCTGTGCCAGCTCCTAGGAGTGTTATGGTTTTATAGTTCACATTGAGGCCCGATGTCCATTCTGAGGTCATTTTTGTGCAGTGTGTAAGGCCTGTGTCTGCATTTCCCACACGATGTCCAGTTATTCTGGTAACATTTGTTGAAAAGACTGATGACCTCCATTACCTCCAGCCTTTGTCAACATTCAGTTCAGCTTATTTTTTTCAGTAAAATGAAGACAGTACACAATTGCCATCTCATAATGTTGGTGTAAGAAAAAGCTGCAAACATGAAGAGATTACTGAAGCACAAACAACACATGGTGATCGTTAGATAGCAAATAATACCAGGTCGTCAACAGATGCATCGAGGGTTATGTGGGAAGCCACAAATAACCTATTATGTTGCTTTACCACTTTTAGGATTTCTGGGACCCTTCATGAATACCATGTGTATTATATTCATGTAATGTTTTCCTTTAAATGTAATTACAGTCTCAAAATATTTTTATTCACCTTAAAATGATAATAGTCTTAAACTAAAGGATTTGTGGGTCACTATTTTCCTTTTTTTTTTTTTTTTAATTGCACATTACTCCTTTATTATAGTGATCTGGAAAAAGACTTGCTTACAGTTATGCTCAAAATGAGTACTGGCCCATGTGGCAGGGCCAAGCCAGCTGGAACAGGATTCAGAAATGGGACTTCCGGGCCCGGCAGGATGGCTCAGTGGTCTAAAGTGCCTGCTTAGGAAAGCTTAGGCAGCTTCAGGGACCGCGGTTCGATCCCCAGCACCACATGCTGCGCCAGCCCTGCCCTCAGGGCAGGCTGAGCCGGCCATAAAAATAAATAAATAAATAAATAAATAAATAAACAAACAAAAGTCCTGAAACAGAAATGGGACTTCGTGAGACCACGTAGACATGGTCAGGAGGCGTGTCCACTGCCACCAGAACACAGCAGAGGGATCCTAAGTACATCGCAGGATGCACCCCTACCCCACAGGGCCCAGAGTCCTGCACTGGTGTAAGGAACAGCTTTTTTTCTGGTGACCACACATGGACCTATATAACCACCACTAGATGCCCAGAAGGGTTTTTGTTTAGATACATAATTTGCCTTTTGTAGAAAACTTGAACTCATAAACTTAACTCAGGATGAATCCCAACCTTCTGGATCCAGCTCCTCTTGAGTGAGGGAAGAAATTGTTTTCCAGTCACCATGCAGGTTACACTCATCGCTCACGGGAATGTCGAGAGCTCGCTGACTGAGTGGACTGCAGAGAGTGCGGGGCTGGCTCTAGGGAGCAAGGTGCTCAGGCTGCTCCTCCCTGGCTGTTCCTTGGCATGGTTATCCTTGTCCCCTGGGTTTGGACTGAGAACTAGACGTTGTGCCCTAGAGGTACTGCTCTGACTAGATTCTATCTCACAGCACCTGCCAGCTCCCTTCACCTCTTCGTGGCCCGCCAGGTTCACGTTGGTACCGTACCAGTCACTGAAGTGGTTCTGTGGGTTCCAGGCACTCTCGCCATGCCGGATGAGCACCAGCTTATAGGCAGCCATGGCGACGGGACAGGGAAGCGGTGCAGAGAGACAAGCAGGCTGAGATTCTCTTATTTTCTGACATATATGAAAATATATAACCATTCAGATTTTTTAAAAAACTGTCCAGCGCTGCAATATTGTGTACTCCACTCGTGAGGCTCGTGAGGGGCAGCTGGGAGCCAACACCTCGAAGTCCTCACACCCGAGTGTGAAGTGACACCCATGCTGAACCTCTGCCCAACTCAGGACTGCACCCAAGCCCCCTGCACAGATCGCTCTCGATCTCCCAGAGCCTGCACCTTCCCATATCAGCCACCAGGGGGCACTCTGAGAGCCCACACTGGGCCCCAAAGTTTTCAGGGAAATCCTTGCATTTCAAGCCATAGGTGTGAGTGGTTCGAAACCTCACGGGTCTGAGAAGGCAGGCGAATTTTACAGACCGTCTGAGTATCTCTCATCAGCACCAGGAATACCCCTGCAGCCACATCCTATTTGCTCTAGCCCAGGTGCTGTGCAACCTCATGGAATCTTCCCAAGATCCTGCATTAGGTCCTTCTTCACAGGCGTCAAAACCAAAGTACAGAAATTGAGTAGAATGCGTGGTGCGGTGAATAAGTGACGTCTCAAAGTCTGAAGGTCGCAAGGCCAGGGCTCCCAGCTGGTCAGCCGGCAGGGCTGTGCCTGATTCACGGGTTCACAAAACACAAGACAGCTCATGGACCCCCGAGGGACAAGCATAGCCACAAGCGCAACTCAGGGGCTGGGCTCACTCACAGCAAGCCAAGAGCACTTCTGAGTGTAGGTGACATAATGCAGCCAGTGTCTCTAGATCGGGAGACAGAGGGCTCACCCCAAACCTCTGCTGGACCCGCCCCCCTCATGCAGTCTTGGAGCAGAACCTTAAAGGGCAGCCAGCGGGCAGCCTTGAGCCTGGCTGGAGGAGAGGACTGGACTGGTGGGGGAAGGGCAAGACCCAAACTCGCTGTGATCAGGGTTCCAGAAGCAGGCAGCGCCACTCGCCAGGGGGAGCACCTCAAGCCCTGGGCCACAGGGGCGCTAAGAAACAGCTTCTTTCTGGTGCAGCGACAGCGTGGAGGGCTTGCAGCCTGTATGTGGCTGCTCTCACGGCTGGCTAGAAAGGGCAGGGCAGATGTGCAGTCCAGAAACCACAGCGGACTCGGGAGCAGGCCTGACGTCATGGCCAGAACCTGCTGCGAGCAAGCGCTGTAGAGGAGCAAATAAAATAACAAAATATAATCTAGCTACGTATTTAAAACATATATGATACCCTGGGCAAGCAGGATTCATTCCAGGTCAGCAATATTGCATTGATATTTAAAAATAATCAATGAAAGCCACATTCTAGGGACCTGGGGAGATGGCTCCATGGCACAAGTGCCTGCCTGGCAAGTGCAAGGTTGTGATTTCAAACCCGAGTCTGACACACACACACACACACACACACACACACACACACACACAAAGCCACTTTACTTCTAAGAAGCAAAACAAAAACAAAACCACTCCCTAGAGGAGACAAAAATGTTACCACTTCTCCAAATTCAATATCTATTCATAATAACACTTCAGTTACAAGAATACAGGGAACTGCTACAAAAACCTACATCTTCCATCGGACCTAAGTGACAGAAGGAAGGCTGGTCCTGTAGGACTAGGGGCGGGACAAAGACACCCTTCCTGCTCCTTCTTCAAAGAGAAAGTACTAAGAAGGGGAGGGGGAAAGGAAAGAAAAAGGAAACTGCAACCGCCTCCTTTGCGGAAGGCATGGTCACCAACCACGGTCACCTGAAGAAATCTGACCCCACGACTCAAGTAATTATTGAGTATCAAGAGGTCACGCAAACATGGCCGCTGGACATGTGGCTGCCGAATGGGTGCGCCGTCATTTATAACTGCTCCTGAGAATATTAAGGGCCTGAATCCAACCAAGCATAGCTAAGATCTGACACGTGACTGCCGCAGGAAGTAGCTACTCCAGCAAATGCTGACAAGGATGCAGGGAAATGGACCCCTCTTACGCTGTGGCAGAAATGAGGACTGGGACAGCCACTGTGGGAAGCGGTTGGGAAGTTCCTTTCAAAACTAAAAATGAGCTTTTCCATCACAGCCCAACAAGTATATTCCTGCCCAAAGAAATGCAAATTTCCTTTTTAAGAGTATAAAATGATATTAAAACAGAAAATTTGCAAATGATACAGAATTTCACTAAACGAATGTTATGGTTTATGTCTAGTTGTTTCCCCAAAGCCTCATGCAATCATGGGGCGGGGACTTCTAGAGTTTGAGACTTAACTCGTGATCCACTGGGACTATATGTTTTAGTACTGATGGAATTATGGGTCTGAGTCCTTCTGGGATTGTGGGTGTGGCCTGAGGCGGATAGGCTGAGGCAGAGAGCCTGAATGTAATATAAGGAGAGACAGGGAGACAGACGCATGCTGTTGCTCTGCTGCTCTGGTTGTTCCGTTACCTCTGTTGCGATTGTTGCTGTTCTGTCGTCATGAACTAGATACTGTCTGCCCTGTTCCGCTCAGCCTTAGGCCAGCCGAATATGGACTGAAATCTCCAGTAACTGTGAGCTAAATAAACCTTTCCTTCCTTCATTTTGGGTGTCGGGTTGCCTTAGTTACTTTTTACTCGTTGCTGGGACAAATACCCGACACTCTTCAAATAAGTTGTTCATCTTACCAGATATATACATGCAAAATTGGAAGAGAGGAAAAAATAGATACATATAAATTTAAGAAGAGAAAAAGGGAAAAGAAGACAAGACAAGTGCAGCACTAACTGCTCCTTTCTCTAGACCAGCAGCAGTGCACGGTGCAGTTGTGCCGCCATCCAGCGCGTGCACATAGATGGATCCCACTCCCCCGCGCCCTCTCCTGTCCCGCTGCTCAGCTCAGTAACTCCTTCCTTTGGAGTAGGTTCATTCCCTTTTCCCAGTATCTGTTGTACTCTTCAGGTTTTATTTTTTTCTTTCAGGTTCTCACACTAAAGAGACAATACAATGCTTGTGCATGAGCGGCTGATTTATTTCACTGAAGAGTATGGTCTCTAGTTGCATCCATTTACCTACAAAAGCCTCAAGTTTATCATTTTTATAACTAAATCATATTTGGTAGTATAAAAATGCCACATCTTCTTCCTCCATTCCTTACATTCCTTAGTTCATGGCTATGGTGGGGTTGTTTCCAAAATTCAGCTATGCCAAATTGAGCTGCTATAAACATGGGTGCATATATATTGCTGTGGTGTATTTTCAGTTCTTCTGGGAAAAATCTGCAGGAGGGGCATGCCTGGGTTAAATAGAACCTCCAATCCTAGCTTTTTGAGGAATCTCCACACTGATTTCCAGGGTGGCGGCACCAGTCTGCACTCCCACCAACAGCTGAGGAGGGTTCCTTTATCCCCACTGCCTCCCCAGCGGTTGCTAGTGGCCAATTTCTTGATGATAGTCACTCTTTCTGGGGTAGGATGGAATCTCAGTGTTGTTTTCATTTGCATTTCTCATTTTAATTTGCATTTATTGAATGACCAATGACGTTGAGTAAACTTACTTTCATGCAGAAAGTTTTGTACAAGTATTTACAACAGCTGTGTCGGCAATTGCCAAATCTAGAAACTCCACATCTCCTTCCATGCATGAGTGGTTAAAAATCAGTACTGTGTAACACTACTCTGCAATAAAAAAAATTACTGACATCAGCAACTATCTATTTATTATTTATTTTAGGGAAGGGTCTACAGGGTGTTCAGGATCTTACTACTAGACTGGACTTGTAGTGATCTGCCTGTTTCCAACCAAGAACTGGGATTACAGGCACATGCCACCGTACCCAGCCTCAGTTGCCATCTCAGCATGCCCCAGAGGCAGGGCCAGCACTGCTGGTCCAGGGATAGAACCTCTGGCTCCTGGGCCTGCTTGCAGGTGCTTTAATTTGCTGAGCTATTTGGAACAATTTATTATTATTATTATTATTATTATTATTATTATTATTATTATTATTATTTTAAGGAGAGGCATGGTTCTCTCAGTTCTTTATTATAAACACAAAGATCAAGCCAATACAGTATTTAAACAAGGCACAGCTGTAAAATACATGAAGCTCGGAAACATTATTCTCCCCTGCTGCGTTACACAGCCTGCACTCCCTGGTGAGGCACAAAGACCTCAGTATGACTCGCATTGAAACAACAAGGGACAAGGCAGAGCTTCCAGTCACCTCCTTCCCAAGAGATGGAAAGACTGCTTTGGGCGGGACCATCGCCAAAGAAGACCTATAGCAAATACAAGCACACAACATTCCTTATATTTTATGAAATAGTATGGTTCAAAGAACACAAACCAGAAGCCGGGTGTGGTGGCGCACGCCTGTAATCCCAGCACTTGGGAGGCTGAGGCAGGTGGATCGGTGCAAGTTCGAGACCAACCTGGGCTACAAAAGTGAGCTCAAGGTCAGCCTGAACTGCATAACGAGACCCTGTCTCAAAAAGACAAAAAAAAAAAAAAAAAAGAACACAAACCAGAAACTTTCGCTTGACATGAAATGAGTGTGCCTCCATGGTCAGGCTGACTCGGAGCCTGGCCCCCATGTGGCCATGGGGCAGTGCGTGTGGCAGTGGGGGGCACTATGTGTGGCAGCCGGGAGCACTGTGCAGACTGCAGAGACACTGCTCTGGACAGAAACGAACTTCTCCGGATGGAGACAAATACAAGTTTTGCAAGATACAGGCCCTTTATGTTTCCAGCTTTTGAAAGAAGCCAAGGGGAAACACTGAACAAAGGGAGGTGAAACAGAGAAAGCACGAGGAAATCTATTAGTTTAGAGACTTGCACGTGAACAGACAACATGGGACAAGCAAAACAGCAAAGGTTTAACTGGGCTCGTGGTCACACTGACAGAAGAGAAACCCAAGTTGCTGCAACTGCAGAAGAACTGGTGTGTAAACAACCGAAAAATATACCAATGGTGTGCATGGAACTCTGTACCTGGACAGCTGAGCAACACCTGAAAGCTCTGCAAAAATGTGCAGTGAGTCGGGGCCGGCCGAGATAGCTCAGTGGTCTAAAGCGCCTGCTTAGGCAAGCATAGGCAACCACAGGGACTATGGTTCGATCCCCAGCACCACATGCTGTGCCAGCCCCACCCACAGGGCAGGCTGAGCTGTGGCCACAACATAAATAAACAAATAAAGTTTTTTAAAAAAGTGCGGTGAGAAAAGCAAAAGGTGCTTTTATTCCACAGTATCTGATTAGAACAGGACAACACAACTTACCAAAAAAGGTACCAAATGACACTTTAAAACAAATAGCTCATCATGTTGATGACATCAGCCCCCATTCTGGGGGTTCAGCTGTCTAGGAGTGGCATGTCCCTATCCAGGGATGCAGGAGCCAGCTCACATAAATGGCTGGCCTCTGCCTCAGTCAATGGCTCCAAGCGCACAAGCTCGCTCTGGGTTGGCTCTGGGTCCAGGCTGTTCTTCAGGAGTTTATCCACCTCTGTGGGCTGCTCTGCAGAGGACACAGCTTTGGCCAGTCCCATCGTCTGCTCCACAGCTAACGCGGGGTTCCCATTGAGTAAGGTGAGCAGGGGGAAGGCCATGTATTGGATGGGCTGCTTGTCTAGTTTGGACTTCGATTGTCTTCTTGCTTCAGAAACTGGTTGAAGAACGCTATGCTTGGGAGCTTCCAGTCTCTTGTTCCCAGACCGTGTTCCCAACCAGGAGGTCTGGGTCCCTACTGTACTGCCTTCCCGATGGCACAGCTTGTAAGCCCTCCAGCCATGGTCAGGGATGTCGAGGTAGTCGAACAGCTCGACCTTCCCCAGCAGGTTGGTGTTGTCACTGAGGATGGACTCCATCACTCCCAGGGTCCTCCGCAGTCAGACTGGAAGACCCATTTCACTGGACGGCACTGAACATGAGCAGGCTGCAGCCGTCCCTGCCTGGACCCAGGGCCTCCCTGGTCGACTCTGTCTGCCCCCAACTCAGAACAACAGGCACATACTCATCTTCATTGTCCTCAACGATGACAACGTCAGGGCACTGCCTGCAGCTGGAGGGACCAGATATGGCATCCTCATTTGTTTCAGGAATAACTGAGATGCTGTCTTCATCCACATTATCATCAGTAATGTCATAAATGTTGATGTCCTATGAAATCCACTCCCTTGGCTTCAAACCTTGGGTCCTACTGTGTGCAACCCCGTGGAGGTGACTATCAGCTGGTTCTCTGACTGTGTACGGAAAGAGATTCTTCTTTTGGGCTCCATTAGTGTTTAGAGGCAGAGGCCTTTTCCGCTTTGAACTCACAAGCTGCTCATTCTGAACCAATGTAACAATAAACTGGACAAGCAGCCACTGTTGTGCATGCTTTGCTCTTAATGCTGATGCTGCCTTCCAAAGGGACTGCTTCTCACTTTTTAATTGTGAAAGCTTACACTGAACAGTTGTTTTATTTGAACCTTCTGAGTGCTATTCATAATTTTTGCCACATCCTCCTGACAAATTTTATTATCTTCTGGTTTTGAAAATGAAACCTTCCTTTTAATGCTCGCCAGCAAGTCATCCAGGCCTTGTCTGAAGTATGGGCATTGAAACTCAGCAAGATCATCTCTCTCCTGCTTTGTAATTTCAGAGTTGATGTGCACTACCTGACAGAAAGCTTGCCGTGTGATTGTGCTGGAAGTATTTGGGAAGAATTTCTCAAATTTTTGTTCATCCAAGACCAAAAAACTCCAACCATTCTGGCTCCAGTCAATGAACTCGTTAGTGTGGGCATCCTCGACCAGTGTCCACAGCTTTTTGGTTTTTCTAAAATCTCACTACACAGCTCGAACTCATGATGCTCTTCCTCCTTTCAGCCTCTAAGCGCTGGGATTACAGGCCTGTGCTGCCATGCCCAGACTCTGGCTGGCTCAGCCTGCCCTCAGGGAGGGCCTGGCACAGCATGTGGTGCCAGGGATCAAACTGTGGTCCTGCACTTGCTTAAGCTTGCAAAGCAGGGCTTTACTCCGCTGAGCTATCTGGCCAGCTCCACGAGCAACACTTTAGATAAACCCGAGGAAATTATACCAGTTAGAAGAAGCGATTCTAGGCTGGGAATGGTAAAAACACGCCTGTAATCCCTGTAAGCACTTGTAAGGCTTTTCCAGAGCAGCCAATTGCGAAAGGATATGAACAGAATAATTCAATAATTAAATGTATGTACGTTTTTAAATACTGTAACTGAAAAAGGTTTCCAGGATACAGAGCAAGTTTACAAAGGAGCAGCTTTGAGGGTCCTCGTGCTGACGCCAGGTGGCGTCAGTGAGGCGAAGGCAAAGCTACACTGCACTAAAACTGCAGGCGCGCGCGCACACACACACACACACACACACACACACACACACACGTCAGCGTGTAACTGTAGTAACTTGAATCAGCCTCTAGGGGGCGCGCCAGCGTTGGTCTCCAGATCTGATTGTGTGACAGCCATGCAGGTTATCGGAGGCGGTGAGGGAGATGTGATCACCCCTGCATTTCTGTACCTTCCTGGCAATTGTGTTTCAAAACAAGGATGCTGTCCTGGAAGCCCAGCCCTCTACCACGGTCGCAGTCCAGCTCCCAGCACGCGCGGACAGCGCATGTGAGGAAGTGGGCGCCTCCCGCCCGGCCAGGACCCTACGGCATGTGACAGGCGACAGGCGTGTTGCGCCCACAAGTGGGCCGGACCCGGAAACCGCATGGCCGAGCAGGGCACGGGCACCTCCTGGAGGCACCTTCGGGCAGCGCCGCTGCCGTCAGCACCTGGGAGAGAGGCTGCAGCCCCACAGCCCACAGGAAACGAGGGGAGATGCGGAGTCCACGCGTGCGCCCACTGAGCAAAATAGCCCGATCCGGAAGTCCGCGGGGACTCGCCCACCGCCCCAACCAGAACTCGAGGCAGGAGGTGCAAGGCTTCAGACAGACCACTGTCGGCCACAGGGCAGAACCAATATTCGGCACAACCAGGTGGCCATGGAAGACAGGACGCTAACTTCAGTCAGCTCAGGGCATGTACACACACACACACACACACACACACACACACACACACACAGTCATGCACGTTTCCGACGACTCCTACAATGAACTTTGTAAATAAGCGTGGTCTAAACATTTCTACATAGTGACACAGCTATTCTTCGTTAAATCACAGCACCCACGTGAGTGCATATGTGTGTGCGTGTGTGTGTGTGTGTGCATGTGTGTGTGTGTATATGTAAGACAAAGGATTCCAAGGAACTGCTTGCAAGACTGTGGGGACAGCAAATCTAACGTCGATAGGGGGTCGACAACCTGGAAACGGAGGCACAGCTGATGCTGTAGTCTTGAGATCCAATTTTCTGTTCTGCTAAGAAATCTGAGCTGAAGGCCTTTGAGCTTCCCAGATGAAGCCTGTGCACTGGGAAAGATAATTTTTGTATAAAGGCAAATGAACGTAGACATTAACATTTCCAAAATACCTTGGCAATAACCAGAGGAGTGGGAGTAACCTGCTGACATGAAACTAACCATCACACTTCTGCCGGGCACAGAGAGGGCTGAAAATTCCTGTTCAAGACTTCAAGAGCAGGAGACGCATGGAGGGCAGCACTCTGTAACAGAAAAGCATTTCCCAGTCTTCTCAGGTATGTCTTGATCCCATGGATGATTCTATGATTCACACCACTGCTCCTGTATAAGCTCTTGGCATCAGCTATTTTGACCTAGGATCTAGCAAGAAAACTGAATTACAGTACTTTTATTTTACTTTTCTGCAGCATTTGTGGATTAACCCATGGGTCCTTGCACTGAGCTACACTCTCAGTTCTTTTTGATTTTTAATCTTTGAGACAGGGTCTCACTCAATTGCTAAACTGTCCAGTGTGGGCTCTTAACTTGTGATCCACTTGCCTCAGCCTCCCAGACTGCTGGGATTACAGGCACCGAATGTCTTTTTTTTTTTTTTTTTTTTTTTAAGTATGAAAAGAAAGACACAGACTGCAACCTCTCAAAAATAAAAAATAAATTCATTTATTGAAAAAGAAAAGCCTAACACGTGGCCCATGTATACAACCCAACATGTGATTACAGGCTCTGGCACAACCCACATCTCCACATAAACCATGCCGGAAACACCCAGCCGTCAGGCCATGACATACCAGCGCTGTGCCGTCACCAAGACCTGCTAAATGGCAGCTCTGACTGCTCGCATACCCATAAAATGGTTTACAACAGAGCTGCTGATTTTATTGACCACTGAAAGAAAATAGCTTTTGCACCATCACCTTGACTTAAAGCAAATAATGCAGCTAACAAGGGCACCTCCTGCCTGAAAGTACAGGCCATGATGTCAGAGCCGACCTGTTTCATTTTCTTTCCCCTAATGGACTCTAGAGATTTGGAATGTATGCTAGAAAACTAAATTCCGAGGCAGATTTGAAGCCGCCTTCCAGAGCGCCGTGGGCTGCGGCTGCTTGTGCTGAGCAAGGAGCAGTGTTGTAAACAGACATAAGCTGAGATTTCTCACTTTCAAGAAATATGAGGTGAACATGTAGTGTTAAACACGGACAACATCGTGAGGAAGGGCAAATGTGAGAAGAAAAAAATGCCGAGATTTTTTTAACACGTGGGATCAATCTTAGGACTCCTGGGAACTCTACCTTAGAGAGATGGCACAGGCTAGATCGCATCACACAGTCACACCTGTGTGGCCTGGGCTTGTGCGGGGGAGGAGACAGCGGCACATGTAAGTAATGTCATTTGTGAGTGGTGACAGTCGCCAGGCACAGCAAACAGCAAATGCCAGGCCACGCCCATTGTGGGAGGAGCCTGTGTGGAGGAGGATGAGCTGCCGCCTGGGAGCACAGCCCGGATCCTGGGCCCACGAGCAGCCTTTAGAGGATGGAGCTCTGAGAAAGACGCCTCCGGCCTCACAGAAACTAGGCTGCGCCAGGGACACAGAACAGCAGCACCACTCTCGGGTGTGGCTCCAGTGCACCCAGCAGACACAGGCTCTTTAGTGTTCCGCGGAGCAGGGCGCTGCACCAAAAGGCCCGAGCGAACTGACCAGGTACCGAGTAGTGTGGACGGGCTAAGGCCGACTCCGCTGGTGCCGCTGAGCAGGCTTCTCGCCCACAGCAGCAACTGGGAGTCCTCCGGGCACCACAGCAAGAACAAGGCTGAAGCTGAAAGCTGGGCTAGCCACGCAAAGCAATTCCGGGCCGGCCCTCTGTGGGCTCTGCAGCCAATCAGGCTGGGGGGGGGGGGGGGTAGAGGGGCGCAGGTGATGCTCCCCAGAGGTGGGGCCGGCAGGACCTCCACATGCACCACCTGGGGCGAGTCAAAGGCTGAGTCAAAGTTTACTGCAGAAAAAACAATTCTTAAGAGTACCAGATTGAGAGTCAGAACCTAAAAACAAAAATGTAATCTTAAATAATATAAATATTTCCCATGTTGGCAGCACTTCGTGTCTTTTCAGAGTAAATGCAATAAAGGACACAGGATGGTGACCCACACAGAGGAACTCGATGGGGAGATGGGCCTAGGGGCCAGCGAGACAGGGAGGGTAAAGATTAAAAACTTTCAGGGGCTGGTTTTCAACCATGAGGTAGGTCCAGATGCCCCTGGGAGGATTGAGCCCCTGGAAGAACCCTGAGGTCCAATGCCTGGGGCAGCAAGAAGGAGGCGGATGCCTCATGCGCGTGCCAAGGCCTGGCCTAGAAAAGGACAGGTGGTGAGGAGGGAGATGCTGAAGTGTTTACATAAAGTGAGCTGTGCAAGAGGACTGCCTAGGGTGCATCGGGTCAGGCAGAGGCAGATGCATCCCTGGTACAAAAACAGAGAGAGAGAGAGAGAGAGAGAGAGAGAGAGAGAGAGAGAGAGAAACTATGGGAGGAGCCACCTGCAGACGGGGTGACAAGGTCAGGTTCACAGAAGTACAACGTGTGGCTACACTGCTATCACCAGTGGCACCATGTGTCTGGGACCCACCCTTCCTGCTGCCTGCCTCTCACTTGGGCCCGGGTACCCAGTGCCAGGCAGAGAACCAGACCGCCTTGCCCAGAGGATGGACCACACAGGTGCTGGGGACAGACAGGTCCTGGGACACCAAGGCAGGGCACCCGGGTCAGAGACGCTGCCCGGTTCCATAGACAAAGGCCCTGGAGGAGTTGCTGGACATGGGGGCAGCTGTGGGCTGCATCAGCTCGGCGAGGGACTCGTAGGTCCCCACCACGAAGCCCACAAAGCCCAGGATGCTGATGAGGGCATCCTTGGCGAGCGTGAGCGGGCTGAGGCCCTCGGAGGAGTAGGTGATGACCTCCAGGAGCGGCGGGATGACGAGGGCCAGGGCGCTGCTGCTCACGGAGCCCACCAGGGAGATGACCAGGTCCAGGCGCGGGATGAGGACAGCCAGGATGCCTGCAGAGGAAGCACATGCCTGGTCAGCCCTGCCCGAGCCGGAGAGCACCTCGGCTCCTCAGCAAGTCTGCAGCTGGCCTAATGACAGAATGGAGGCGCCTGGATACGTCCAACCCAACCTTCCCCTCCACTGATGAGAACACAGACGAGACCTGGAATAGCCAGCCTCTCCTGGCCCCTGTGAGAGTGGGACGAGGCCTCAGGGCCTAGAGCAGTCAAACTACCTCAGTCTTCAGAGAAGCATCCTGACTGGTCAATGACAGCTATTAGTCACTAGGCAACCTTGTGTAATAGAATATGAATTTTGCAAAGGTATAACCATCCCTGCAGTTGTACCGGGGGTCCCTTTGCCAACCAGGTAGACAGGCCACCACCTGACCCAGCTCTGCGCTTCTGGTCTACCTTTTCCTCATTCTTGCCACTGTATCTCCCTAGGTTACAATGGATCCCACTGAGAGACCAGTAGATCCTTACAGGCCAGACCCTTTCCTGGCAAGGGTTCACTTCCTTCCTTACCATTGATCAACTGTCCATCCAACACACACCTCAGCTGCAAGAAGCGAAAGAGGAGCTGGGTATGGTGATGCACGCCTGTAATCTCAGCACTAAGCAAGGCTCAGGCAGGAGGATCCCAAGTTCAAATCCCTGCTTAGGCACCTTCGTGAGACCTTGTGTCAAAATTAAAAATAAAAAGGCCTGGAGATGTAGCAGAGTGACAGGGCACATCTGGGTTTGATCTCCCGGACCACCAAAAACTTTTGAGATAAGGTTTCACTATGCAGTTCAGGCTGACCTTGAGCTCACTGTGTAGCCCAGGCTGGTCTGGAACTGGCACCAATCCTCCTGCCTCAGCCTCCCGAGTGCTGGGATTACAGGTGTGCGCCACCACCCCTAGCTCTAGATTTTTTTTTTTTTAACAAGGAATCAAACTCACAACCTCGTCCTTGCAAAGTAGGCACTGAGTTATAGCCATGGCTACCAAAAACTTAAACAAAACAAGGGGAGAAATCCTCCTCCTTCTGGCTATCATGCCCAATCCATTAGCACTTTCACACAGGTGGGAACAGAGCTGTGTGTGCAGGCCGACCACCAGCCAATCCCCCACACAATGCCCCGCTTTCCTTGTCAGGCCGAGGAGAGGGATGATGAATGATGGATGGTACCCTGCTTCTAAACTGACCACACCCGCTGCTGGCAGGACTGCAGGCACTATTTAAACCAAAGAAGAGGGCCAGCAAGATGGTTCAGTGATCTCAAGTGCCTGCAGAGGAAAGCTTAGGCAACTGCAGGAACCTCAGTTTGATCCCTGGCACCACATGCTGTGCTAGCCCCACCCTCAGGGCAGGCTGAGCCAGCTGTAACAATAGAATGAATGAATGAATGAATGAATGAATGAATAAATAAATAAATAAATAAGCAAGCAAGCAAAGAGACAACTATACATGCTCCACCCTGGGCCCACGGGGACCTGTGTCCCTAGCTTGCTCCTGTGTCACTGGTCTTTCCAATAGCTGAGCCAATGTGTCACAGGCTCAGGGGACCGTGGGCACTAGAATTGCATCCAAATGCATCCAAACACTTTTTTCCAGGTTCCCTGTTGGCCTGACGAGAAGACCAGCCGCTTCCCCCTTCCTACTGATACCATTCCTGCCGTGACGCCATCCCTGTCGTGACATTCTGCAGGGCCTAGTGCACCACCTTGTTAGTTGTCAGGTACTGGCTGGAGGATGCCCTCTCCCCGCACTGGGCTGCAGCTGGACATCCTGAGTGTGCTGCCAGCAACCTGGGCTCCTCTCGTCTCCAATTCCTACAGCACAGCTGCATTCTACACAGGCACCGTCTTTCCAACTCCACAGAGCAACAATGCAGTCACATCGCTCTGAGGAAGAGGCCCTGCAGGCAGGCTGCCAGTCCTGAGGCCATCGCCACTGCCACTGTCTGGATCAGTCACTAAATCTCTGGCTGAGCACCAGTCAAAGGGAGCAGGGGCACAGGAGATCTTTCCCTTCAGATGGGAATCGCACTCCTGGCAAGGAGGCAAGGAGACAAGGAGGGTCAGATCTGGGCCGCCTTCTCACACCTGCCTGGGCCTCTGCTATCTGGTACAGCAGCCACCAGCCATAGCGCCACAGGACCTGCAATCAGATATACTCCTCATTTCCATTAGCCACATTTTAAAGTCTCAACAGCCCTTGAGTGCTCAGGGGCTACTGACTCGCCCCTGGAAGATAGCAAACATTCACAGCACTGCTTGCCCAGCAAGCACCTCGCCCAGCAGCCAACCGCCACAGCTATGCACCCACTCAGCTGGGTGAGGCATCTGTGATAGCGTACACCCCCAGGGAAACAGAGGCCAAGCAAGGTCAGCAATTGAGGGACAAAGCTAGGACTAAACCCAGCACCTCCATCCCTGGGTCAGAGACCTTGGGACCCCACGAGCTGTGAAGCACAGGATCTCTGCAAGAGAAAGAGGAGTGCCAGGGGTCTGGTGGGTGATCAGGAAGCTCTCCTTTGGGAAGAAATGGGAGAAGGCACTCGTAGCTTCCCAGGGATACAGCACAAGGATGTGGCCCCCAGATACTGCCAAAGGCAACCACAAGGGTTTCCAGGCTTGATTACAAAGGGGCACAGGACAAGGCACCCCTGATCTCCCAGATCCTGCTTTGCACCCCAGGACATTCCTTCACCTTCCCCATCTATTAGTCAGCCTACTGGTAACTCCCATGAGCCTCTCCACTGATCTTGAGCCATTAGAGAGAAGACAGAAGATGCAGGCTTTTAACTTGCCCTGAAAGTTAAAAAAAAAAAAAAAAAAGTGTCAGTGCAGAGCTCTCTAAAATCACCAGAGGTGGTCATAGCCCCAAGCCCTGAGGGCTGAATATGGAGGAAAGCTTCAGATAAAAACTGCACGCTGGTCACAAAATGCTGTTTCTCAGTATGGGTCATGTGGGGTTCACTGGCAGCTGACCTGCTGGGTGACCCTGATGGCAACCTGAACCCCTCTGGGCTCCAGGCTCCTCACGCCTGGCATCAACCTCATGATGATGGTGCCAGGGGGCAGCAGTTAGAGCTGAGGCCAGGGAGGGGGCGTGTGTGGCTGGGGATGCCCAGCATGAGTGAGCTGGGATAGAGATCCCTTTCCTAGCTGCTAAGGCCAAAGGAGAAGAGCGGTGGAAGGCCCCAGGGAGCACAGAGCCACACAACACACATGGAAGCGCCTGCCGATCTCAGAAGCGGTCCCTGCTCTATAAAGAGCTGTGCAGCCCGGGGCGCAGGCGCTCACCATCCTGAGCCTCAGTTTATCCACCTGCAACCTAAGGTCACCGCATTCATACTGGAAGACAGCTGAGGTCGCAGCCAACTCAAAAGGTGAAGAGACCGCATGGTGGGTCGGAGCCCAGATGTCTCCCAAGGCCTCATGCAGGCCAGGTGGGCTTCTAGAGCTTGTCATCAATTCATGGTCCAAGGCTGGCCTGGCAGGTGTGAGGGCTGCACCCACCCAGGGACACACAGCCTGCATGCAACATGAGGAAGCTCTGCCTCTGCCGACGCTGCCGCTGTTCCTCCCTTTGGCGCTTGCTGCTTTGCTGCTTTCTGCCACCATGAACTGCTGCCCTCTGCCACGTGCCACTCGCTGGAGCCGAGAGGCAAAATCCAAGAGCCACTGAAGGAGGGCGAGAGGCCTGTTAAGTCAGGGACCTCGGCCTCCTACAGAATGTGCTAGAAATACACTTTTCTTTGTAAGAAACACTTTGAAAGAAGGGTAAATTATTTAACTACCAACACCCTGTAAGATTCTAGAATCGGGCCCCAGAAGCCACTGTCACACGGAGGAGCTTGGTGGCCCTGAGCTCTGTGGGGAGCTGTCCACCTGCCTCCACCTCTTTCATCCCAGTGAGTTCTTTCCATGTACAGACCCAGGACACTGTGGTTCCACCCTCCATCCTAGAAGCTAATTAAGGCAGGAACCACAGTGGCCTGAAGAGGTTTTCTGGGGGACAGGCGAGTCCACTGCCCACTCAGGCATGCATGGGTGACAGGGGTGGACAGCTGCTCACTGGCCTTGCTTGCTAACAGACAACCAGCAAGGCCATTTCTGATTACCCAGACTAGGAGCAAATTAGAGAACATTCACTTTAGTCTTTGCTAAAATAGTCAGTTCAGGTTTGATTAGAAATCACACTGACCGGGACTGGGGAGTTAGCTCAGTGGAATAAGCACTTCCCTGGCAAGTGCAAGGGCCTGAGTTCAATTCCCTTCTGAAAAAAAAAAAAAGAAAGAAAGAAAGAAAGAAAGAAAGAAATCACACTGACCAATCTTTATTCCAGAGATTGAAGTTGAGTAAAAAAATCCCCAAGGAAGTCTCAATATAATAAGCAAGAGGTTCTTGTTCCCCAAACATAAAAACTAAAATAAAAAATGCCAACAACAACAAATATGTCTTTGAAGCGCTTTATTTGGAAAACTACTGCAAGTCTCCTAGAAATTTAAATTTGATGTCACAGACCTTCTTCTCTCCCCAGGGATTCCCTCATCTAGCAACTCATAGAAGCAATGAGAACAAATTAATTTTTTACTAATTTCTGTCAGATTTCAGCCAAGAGTGAATGAGGTGACATTCTTTTCTCACTCACAGCTCTTGGCAGGTGGTTGGGGGAAAGAGGATAAGACGGAATGAAATACCTTCTACGAACATGAATTAGCAATAATATCCTAAGAAACAGAGTTCATAAGACAGACATAAATATGCCTATCACCCCAGTTCTAAGGGAACTGTCAGAAAAAAAAAAAAAAAAAAAAAAAAATCCGGGCTCAGAAGGAAGAACTATCTGAAAAAACAACACAAATCCTCTGTCTACCAAAGGGACTCATCCTCACCATGTCCCAGGCAGGCAGCCCCCTTGCAGACTCCACCCGTCTCAGACAGGACAGCAGCCCCGTGCATGACCTGGACCTGCGAACCTCACACGGCCTCTCCTGCCTGTCAGGCACCTCTGTCTGCCTCCCGCATCCCTGAGGTCCTCCCTCCGCCGTCTGCAGGTATGTGTGTAGAAAGGGAGCGGCACGCCAGCCGCTCTGCCCATAACACAGGGGCTTCCCTCCCCTGTTCAGGGGTTCACTCTCATGCCAGTGCCCTGCACTGGGCACCCCATGGGGAACACAGCGACTAGGTACTCACACGTCAGGCACACCATGGCGGTGCGCACAGCCAGGTCCACCAGCAGCTTGCAGGGCTCAGGCACTCGGGAAACGAAGAAGGGGACGATGATCTCGGCTGGGACGTAGAACTGTAGCCCGTACGTGAAGAAAATCCCAATGGAGTAGAGCAGCTTCACCGACTGGTACAGCCTGCAGAGAGAGTGTGCTTCCAGCAGCTGGCTCAGGGGTGCAGCCCTCGCTGAAGAGCACAGAGCGAGCAGCCTGCGGGGCGCAGCCTGGGGCCCTGCAGCTGCATTCTGGGAATTTCCCTCCTAGATGCCCTTTCTGCACAGAAACACACATTCGAAGTATTTCACTCGCAGCATCACTGAAAAATGAGGGATTAAAAACACAAGGTTAATGAGCGAGAATCTGGTTAGATAAATCGCAGGGTTGCTACGCAGCTCTTAAAAACCCTGACACAGAACTCTAGGCGCTGACACAGAACCATCTTTACAAAGTGCTACTATGTGGACAAAGCACACGGCAACACTATCTCCTGAGTGCTGCACTGCGTCCCAGCACACAAGAAACACAGAAACCCCCCTCGGTGCACACACCGGACTCACGCACAGGGGCGCCATAGCTCCCCAGGAGACACAGGCGGTGCAGGTGCCTCTGACAGGAGCAGTGAAGGCTGAATATTCTCTGGACACCTGCTGAACATCTGGAAATCTTTATCAGAGCCATATGGGCAAATAACCTTCCAAAAGTCCAAGTTAAAAATACAATTAAAAGGGTTGGGCATACAGCTCAGCATTATAGCACCTGTCTGACAAGTGCGAGGTCCTGAGTGCAATTCCTGATAACAGCAGGCACTAACACCGGCAGCTCAGCCAGGTTACACTAAAAGGCTCCTGGTACTCCTTGGGGCACTGACAAGCTTCTCCGCATCAACAAACAGCTATGTTCCACAAACAGTTGTGCTCCACGATGAGATTTTAACCTTCAAAAGAGAACTATTACCTACTACCCTGTACACCACCTACCTTTTAGTTTTGCAGTGCTGGGCATCGAACCCAGGGTCTCACGTGGTCAGTCGATTGGTATGTCAGTCGTTTGGTATGTCAGTCGTTCGGTCTGTCAGTCGGTCGGTCAGTCAGCCTGCCTGCCTGCTTATTGACCTACCACACAGCGCTACATCTCTGGCCTACTCTTTGTTTTTTTCTTAATTTTGAAGTATGATCTTAGCCTGGCATCCTCTTGACTCAGCTTCCCGCATAGTTGGATGGGTCATACACCAACTTACCCAGTTGACATCTGCCTTTCTAGAAAGCCTTTCACTCCGCCTCAGTGTTGCCCTATAGGACATCCATGAGCTGAAAACAAAGACACCTGGTGCCCGCCACCCACAGTGAATCCACCTGCTCATCCAGCCTGTAACTGCTGAGGAAGGGACACTTAGAAGCTATGAGCCTTGCCCTGCTCTCTCCATCGATCTGAACAGCTTAAGGCAAACAGCGGACCCTTGGCCCTTCTGGGCTAGGATTTCCCAGGCTAAATGACCTATCAGTCAGCTGCTCAGTGTAAGCCCTCACGGGGCTCAGCCACCCACATACCACAGGGGAGGGAGGGCCAGGCAGCCAGTGAAGACAATGTAATGGAGGGCCAATTTAAGAGGAAGAGTCTACCACCTTCTGGCCTCCACACTTTTGAAGATACCCCATGCTCCCAGGTGTCCATCCTCTCCCACATACCAGCAGTTAGGGAGGTTGAGGGTGATGCTGCCTTGGATATTGGCTCCAAACTGTAAGTATCCCAGGGACCCCAGGCTGATATAGAGGACGGTGACAATGGCCATCCCCAGGTACAGGATGAGTGGGAATTTCTTCGGATCCTTCATTTTGTTTTCAAGAGGCAGAACCTTTGAGAAAGGAGAGAAAGCATAAAGAAAAGCAAAATCAACCCACAAAGTATTGTCCCTGGGGAATTGGGTACTTCTTTGTCCTCCAGAGTCTCTAGAAGCACGTTTTCCTTTACCTGACAGGCTAGCAAGCAAGCCCAAGTCACAGCATGAGAAACGACACTCTCAGAACAAGCCATACCAGAGCTCAGTGGTCTCATCAGGAAGCCCTGAACAGTCCGGCAGGACTGGCCAAAAGCCAGGGGCCCCTGCTAGCCCTGTCTTCCTGTCACTAGAGGGCAGCGTGTGACAACCAGCAGGCTCCTAGCCACAGGCCTCTGGCTCACTGGTCTCTAAATGTAAAACACAGGATGGGAGAGACAGAGACAGCTGCTCTTGGTCCCCAAAATCAGCCCCTACCTCCGGGAAAGCCGCCAGATCAGAGAAACTGAGGTGCAGGCCACAGTGTGACTTAACCATGGACCTGGGGGCTCAGCCCTGACCCTGAGCCTAGGTCCCTGATGCCTGTTCCCCTCTGCTGACCCTCACGGCTTCCTGGGTCACACCAGAGGCCCTTCCTGCACTGTGGCCAAGGCACAGGCCCCACACAGGGAAGTGACCGGCCACAGTGGCACGCTGACATCGTCCCAACCTGCTGTACCCTCACTGCACTGCTGTCCTGCAGTGCCTGCAGCTGGGAGGCACAGTGGTCTGTATGGCAACCCCACCCAGGAGACACCTTGTTATGCATCCCACAGGGGCCTTTGGCACTGCCCTGCCCCAGCTGCAGGTGACCCTCACGCAAGCACAAACAGCTCCTCTGCTCACGTCAGCTTACTGCCGGCCAACTGTTGCTGTACACAGGGAGGCAGGGGAGCACGGCCAGTCTCGGTGGGCCCAGGACGGGGTGCAGGCAGATAGCACAGTGGCTGCACAGTGCTCTGCCTTGACCTCACCCTGCCACTTAGGATGAAGAGTCCAAACAGTGGGGTTCTCCGTCCTCCCAATGGAAAACACAGAAAGATCTTAAGGTGTCAGCAATGTTATACTATAGGAGATGCTGCAGCCAAGCCTCGGCTGACCAAACGAAGTGAGAAATGGCTCCTGCACTGAGCTGCAAGGGAAAACTGACCTCACCTTGGTGCAGTGCCCTCACCAAGGGCTGTGTCAGGCCCTGAACCTTTGGGGCTACATTCTCTCTGCTGAAATCTGAGCCCACTTGGGCCTCTGACCAGCAGCAGGAACCCAGGATGAGACAGTAGAGATGAGGCAGTCCTCACAGGCAAGAGGAAAGGCCAGGAATGTGCAAGGGAAATACTAAGACTTCCAAAGGATGGGGGATTTAGGGGCACTGTCTCCTGCAAAGCTTCCCCTGCACCTCAGAGCCCTAACAGTTCCTGCATGACACCCACCCGATTCCTCAGCATTTTGATGAAAAAAAAAATCTGTCTGGCATTTGGGATATTTTTTTAAAGCAGGGTCTCATTATGTAGTTTAAGGCTGGCCTCAAACTGATGGTGATCCTCCTGCCTCAGGCTCCCAAGTGCTGGGATTACAGGCACGCACCGCCACACCCAATAGTTTTTGTTTTTTCAAAGTAAATAAGGTATCAATGAAATCAAATAGGGAGAGAAAAAATGCAGGACAAGGAAAAGAATCATCTCATTCTCAAGGCCTCTGGCCAGCAGAGGACTTTCTTTCAGAGGAAAAGCCTGGGCCACTATAAAAAACACAAGTGAAAATCAAACCAAGTACAGCTGAGCGGAGGTGCCCCTTTAGGAAAGGAAACTGCAAGGTCACAGCAATATTGGTTAGAAGCCAGGTCAGGAATGAAGTCTCTTCATTTATCCACAGAAAACACAGCACTGTGATGTTCTGGGGCAGAGGTACAACTCACTAATAAATAATAATTTATTATAATATTATAATACATAATTATTAATAATTATTAATAAATATCAAACCTAAGGATGTCACCACACATCAGGGTGCGCGAAGCACTTGTCCCCACTCAGTCCTGACAGCTGTCAATCTTCAGGTGCCCTGCTCAGAGCCCAACAGTGGGAGCCTAGCACAGAGCCCAACCCTTACCATGCCGATGCCTTCAAATGCAAAAATGGCTGTGCCGAAGAACAGAGGGTAGGTTTTCCAGGGTGCCACCAAGGGCAGGTGGCTGGGGTTCGGGAGCCCCTGAAAGAGATGAACAGAACCAGTGAAGGGCTGCTTGGACATTCGAGAGCTGAACCCCAACTGAAAGAAGTCAGACCTTCCCCTAATCCCAAGATTCCACCAAAGGAGAGGCCTCGAGCGCTGATGGGTGGTTTAGAGACACTTAACTGTGGCATTTTTCTCCTCTCTCTAGGTAGGAAAAACCACCTAGAGAGGAAAGACTAACCCTGTACACCATTAGCCCCTCCAACGACACCTGAGCTTGCACAGGGCAACACCCTCCCACCCAAAAGCACATCCCTACGCATTTGACACAAATACAAAATATCAAAAGACAAGGGAACCTGCACAAAGATATTCAGCAAAGTAACCAAAACCCACTTCAAATGCTCCCAAACATTCAGAAATTAATCCTACGCCAACAGTACCAGGATATTATATGCTGTTTAAAAGTCATAAATTGGGATAATTAAATAGAACATGAAAGCTGCCTATGAAATCACATTGAGAAAATATTTTTACGTTTATATAATAACTCTGCTATGGTACACAAACACCCCACATAGTAAGGCTGGAAGGAAAGTGGGTACAGTCCTAGAATAGCTCTCCTCCTTTTCTTCTCTCCGTCTCGGTCTCTCTTCCTCTCTTTCTCTCTCTGTTTTGCAGTCCTAGGGCTTGAACCGATGGTGTCATACTTTAGGCATGCACTCTGCCCCTGAACTACAATCACAGCCTTTGTTGCTTATTTTTCTGAGACAGGGTCTCACTGAGTCACCCAAGCTAGCCTAAAACTGTCTTCCTGCCTCAGCCTCCCGATAGCTGGGACAACAGGTATGTATCCCCATGCCAGGCTTTATGTTTTTTATTTTTTCTTGTCACTGAGATTTCCCATTTGGAAAATATTGACAGCCATATGAAAAGTGTTGGGAAACATTAAATAAAATAAAAACAAAATATAGGCAAATAAAAAAGCAACTGTTAAGGCTGGCAGTACAACTCAGTAGACTAAGCGTTTGCTTAGGGAAGTGCCGGGGCCAGGGTTCAGTTCCTGGCCCCACCTGCCACACCAGCCCGAGCTGGCAATGGAGTCTGAGCACAGTGGTGCATGCCTGTAATCCCAGCACTTGGGAGGCAGGAAACAGGAGGATCATTATGAGTCTGAGGTACATAGTGAGACCCTATACCAAAAAAAAAAAAAAAAGCAATTGTTATCTGGGCACAGTAGGGCAGTCCTGTAAAGCTAGCATGCCGAGAGGCTGAGGCAGGAGGACTGCAGCATAGAGCCCACCTCAGCCACTTACTGATATCCTTTTGCACGGGTGCCTATGCCTGGTCTCTTCCACACACCAAGGCCTGCCTGCCTTCTGCCTGGCCAGCCACACTAGGAAGCACCTGAGAGTCTCACCATTATCCACAAAGACCAGGCACTGTACTCCTGGGCTGTTCACACTCCATGACCATGCGCTAACTGCACTCCCATTCTCATAAATAATCCAGTCGGTTCCTCAGAGCAACAGAAAACAGAGCAAGAGGCCACGTTTTAAAACTAATCGAACTATTGTGTGAGCTGGCTTTCTGTCCCGGAGATAAACAATGAAGGACTGAGGAGGCAAGGCTGATCTGGCTCAGTGTGTCGGTCCGCAGTGGGCTGCTCCTGTTGCTTTGGGCCTGGTGTGAGGTGGCAAAGCAGGGTGGGCAGCACGCGTGGGAGCAGAACTGCTCACCTCAGCAGCCAGGCAGCAAAGAGGGGCAAGGAGGAGCTGAGGTCCTGTGTCCCCCTTGACACGGTCCCCCACCCAGAAGCCTCCCACTAGGCCCCACCGCCTAATGGTGTCGCCACCTCCCAGCAGTGCCAGAAGTAGGCAGCCACGCCTTTCACAGACTCCTAGGACACACAAGGACAGGAAGTGCATGAGTCCTCAACACGGACAGGACATGCTCTGACAGCATGATGGAGTGACTACCGGCTGTTCATAGACTAATCGAAAAGTCAATTAATTGGAGTCTCTGAAACATTTAAAAACAACTATACTGGGCTGGCAAGATAGCTCTGTGGACTAGGTGCCTGCTTAGGCAAGCCCAGGGATTGGGGTTCAATCCCCTAGCACCATAGGGCATGCTCATCCCCCCCTCAGCCACTGAGACCTGGCATGGTGGCACACACCTGTAATTCTAGCTCTGGGGAGGCTGAAAACATTAGGATCACTACAAATCGGAGCTATGTAGGGAGACCCCGAACCAAATTCATTAAAAACAAAAACAAAAACAAAACAAAACAACTATACCATAACCTTTGGAAGGAAAAAAGGATAAGAAAAAGAAATGCTTTTTCCTGGGTCCCTGCTCAGAAATCAGAAATTTTTTATTTACAAGATACATTTTAGCATCTGGAATGAACCCAGACTAATGGGTGTTATTCCTCTACAATGACACATAAAAGTGAAATTGCCCGCTAATTATTCCTGAGTCACAAATGAAACCTAAGTTCCTGGACACGGTGTTCCCTCTGGTGAGCGGCTACCTAGTGCCGGGTTCACACATCAGATCAGACCGAGCGTTTGGGCAGGGAACTACACAACTCGTAGCTGCAGGATGCTGCGTGAGTGAGACCCGCAGAAGCACTATGTGAACTCTACCTCCTAAGGACCCAGGTGCTACTGACTTACAACCCACCTGACTACCTGAGAGACGTTTAACCTGCAAAGAAACGCATAAGCTAAGATCAGCTCATTACCAGCATATCTCCTCAATGTTACTACACCATCACTTACAATAGGAACTTTTTAAGGTAATGCCATAAAATAGGCGCACAGATGAAAATGTATTCTAGTTCTGAAAACGATTTACTTGTGCCAGAATGCATCTCCAAATTAGGAGATGCAGTGAGTGGAACATTTCCTGGGAGACACCGGGGTGACTTGCTCAGGTGGGGGACCATGACCTGCTCCCTATGTGCGCATGCCCAGGAGCCAGGCTATCAGGCACATACACGTAGAGCTAAGGAACAAACCCTCAAGCCTCAGACAGAAGGGGCGTCCTCACGGGGAACACAGCAAAATGCCAAAACACAATGGCAGTCACAGAGCAACAATGGCCACGAAAACAATCCGCAGGAGCATCGGCGGGTGCGACCCACCCTGAGAGGGCACTGCTCTAACACTGCGGGCAGCAACTGTGCCAACACGCAGCCAAACCACTGCTGGCCTTCACGCTGTACCAGGCAGCCAGCACTGCCCAACTGAGAGATTCCCAGGCCCCACGGCTGAGCCCAGACAGACGCCGACCTGCAGTCCAGCACCTGGTACGGCTGTCTCACCTCCAAGCACAAGCCGTGTGGCGCACAGACCACTGAGGACGGACAGCGATAGTCAGCTGGACGTGAGAGGCTACGGGGCCCCTATGCCCCCTAGATCTTTGTGACAACAAGCACAGTGCTACTCTCTGTCATGGTTTAAAATTCAACACAGGGGGCTGGGGACACAGCTCCATGGCACAAGTGCCTACCTGGCAAGTGCAAGGTTGTGAGTTCAAACCCCAGTCCCACAAAAAAAAATCCAACACAGGGTTGCCTGCCTGGCAAGCGCAAGGACTTAGGTCATGCACGCCTGTAATCCCAGCACTCGGGAGGCTGAGGCAGGAGGATCAGTGCGAGTTCGAGACCAGCCTGGGTTACGAAAATGAGCTCAAGGCCAGCCTGAACTGCATAGTGAGACCCTGTCTCAAAAAGACAAAAAATAAATAAATAAATAAATACAGCGCGTGTAGGCGGCACATGGCACATAAGCACTCACACCCACTTCCTCGTTCTCTCTCTTGGTATTCCATGGGGTCAGGAGGGCCCGGGCTCGTACCTGCACTATGAACTGATAGATCAGGACCAGGCTGACCAGCATGCTGATGTTGGCCAGCAGGGAGAAGACAGACAGGACCCGGAGGTTCCGGATGAACACCAGCAGCACCAGGAAGGGCAGGAAGGCCAGCATGTAGAGGCGCGAGTCCATGGTGGGCGTCAGGACCACCGTCTCGTTGTTGTGGCAGTTGTTAGTGGTGCCGTTGGCAGCTTCTATCACCTAGAATGAGGGGACGAAAGAAAACTCCGGCCAGTGGGGAAGCCGGCAGGGCTCTCGCAGGAAGAGGCCCCTGACTAAAGGCGCCAGGGTGTGAAGGAGGCTTCAGAGATACATGAGGGCTGACAGCCTTCCTTGGGGAGCTCCACGGTTGTCATTAGCAACCCAACAATCTGAACTGGGTCTGGCCACATCTCACCTAGGACATCAGGGTGGACAACACACCTTGGGCTTCCTCTGCGCTCTAGGCTTGAGGGCCAAACCAAAGAAAGTGCATCTATAAAGTCTAAAGCCTTAGCTCTTTAGAGGACCAAACCTAAGGAACCCTAACTAGAAATTCGACTCAGCTCTGGTCACTCTGTCTCTCTTTGATCAGGACCCTACCTGTTTAAAGTTGTCAGCCAGAAACACAAAATAGACACAGCAGAACCCCAGCTGGGTGACAATCAGGAAGAAATCCACGAGGCGCCTGGAGATGGAGGGAGAAGCGTAAGGATCACCATGCTGCAGAGAGGGTGGGACTTTCAAAGTGTCCTCACAGTTATCACTGTACCCTTTCCGGCAGGGCACAAGGATGAGCGTGTCCGAGTAAGGACAGCCTGGAGCTCTGGGAGGAGGGGCAGGAGGCGCTATCTGTGTGCTTCCCCAGGTCCCTTTCCCAGCCTCTGGTCTGGGGGGCTTGGGGTGGGGGAGAATCAGGGAATCCCAACGGCACTGGCACAGGCTCTGTGCCCACTGTGCGGGCCTGGCCTCTCCCTCCCCAGTGCCCACCCAGTCCATCTCAGGCCTTTGCTCCTAATGCTACAAGGAGCCACTGAAATAAAAGATCCAGAAGAACAACCTTCAAGGCTCTTGCTACATAAGCTATACCCACATCCTGGCCTAAGCATGAAGAAATAAGTGTACCCAGACACTGTGGGTGGGAACACAGTTATATAACAGCTGTCAACAATTAGACTGTAGAGTATCCCTAAATGGGACACTGGTTAGTGGCTGGAAAGAATGTGCTCTATCTATACTTGCTAACAGAGAAAAATATCTAAGACATTTAAGGGGAAAAAGTTCAAATGGTATCTTATATGGTTTGTGCAGGCAAAAATATTTTTCACAACATGTGAATGTTTGTGTATATATATAAAGTTATATATATATATAAAACTCATGTATATATATTTATATGTACAACTAGTATATAACTATATGTAGTAACATAACTATAACTACTATAGTTATATGAAGTTATATAAACTTTATATAGTTTTATGTATATAATATTTCATGTATCCAAAAAAAGTACATATGTAACTGTGTCAAAGCATTTACTCTTAACGTTATGTCCTTCTATCTTGATAAAAGATACAAGAACAAATTTTATGAAAAGGGAAGGTTCTGGAGAGATGGAGAGGAGGGAGGACGCTTTACCAAGCACCCAGCCAACCCAGCAAGCACTCGAGGAGCCAGTCTGGCTTCTCACAATCAACAGGAAAGGATTCTGCCCAGAATCTGCATTGCAGGCTGAAGCTGACTGAACAAAGGTAAGTGTCCTTTCAGACCCCCCCCCCCCACAAAGGGACTTTATTCTAGAGAAGACAGCTTTAAAATGAGGCCAAAGATGAAACGGGCATCCACAGCCCAAGGTCACATAGCTCTGCCCCAGTACCACTGACTCCAACGACACGCCCCTCTCCTGCAACAGCCCCCATGCCCTTCTCTGAAGGCCCCCACTCTGGGAGGAGACCAGTTACCTTCCCCAGTGGGCATGGTTCTGGAGCCAGGCGCTGGGGCTGGATTCTAGACCATACATCACGGTGTCCCCATAGTCCACAAAGGGTTTATTCAGTCTGGGAGGGAGGAAGGGACAAGAGCAGAGAGTGTGGGTTAGGCAGTGGCACAGCACAGCTGAAGGAGCCACTGCACCCCAGGGCAGTCACCCTCCAGGCACCACCCTGGAGCTCTCCATCCCATGTTTAGAAGGACCCCAGTGTTAGGTCCACAGGACAGTTACTTTCATTGCAATTCACAACCATCTTGCAGAACCATTTTAGTGAAGTAAATGTGATACAGCACATGGAATTCCAAGGTGTTCTCTGTTCCCTGGGCCTGAGTAAGTTTAATTGATGACAACAGACCAGAAGAGAACACAAGATCCACCAGGAGAGGCAGTGCTTCTGTAATAAGCAGCCATCCCCCGATCGTGGGCAGGACCGAGCACGAGCCATGCACATTCCCTCTTCTAGGGTTGGCAAAGAAACCAGAAGCACCGACGGATCCTGAGAGGTGGCCCAGGGCTCTCACCTGAGGCAGAAGTGGCGCGCACATTTCACTAGGAGGCCCATGCAGTGCACAGCTGCCACGCCGATCACCAGGAGGCTGAGGGGACCCAACTGGGAGGGGTGTTGCAAACCGAACAGAGAGAAACAGTGGTTAAGCATGAGCCCAAAGGAGATTCGGTTCATGAATGACTACAAACACTTTCTCGGGCTAGAACTCCTGGCACAGCACAAGAAGCAAGCAATCCTAGAGGTGAGCTATGGAGGTGGTGTCATCCGAGCCTTCGCTCGGCTTCAGAAACGACAGGGGGCCATAGGGAGAAAGGGATGTTATCATCAAGGCCAGGCCACCCTAAGACAGACAGCTCTTAGCTGGGGGCGACACCCATGTCTGCACCAGAATGGCTTTTGGCAGGATCCTAAGGAGGGGACGTGTGAGCCTCAGGAGTAGTTGCCAGGAAGGGGACTGGGGCCAGTCACCAACTCATCAGGTCACAGTATCAATAGGAACTGCATGGCCCTGCAAGATTTCGAGTAATCGTGCAACCACCAGGTAAGCTTCTGAGGACAGAGATCTCTGGTTAATTCGGTGACAGCCTAAGGGCCTGGATGGTGCCCTAACTAAACAGATGAATGGAAAGCTCAATTTGGGTTTTTCAAATGAATTTTTTTTTTTTAAAAAAAAGCCTTCTCTATAAGGTTTTAAGTGAAACAATAAATCAAATAAATAAATAAATAAACGAAACGCTCCCCTAAAATTTGCCACACAACTTTTCCACACCACACGGACCCTTACCAAGATGCCTGCATTTTTCACCGCCAGAGGCAACCCCAGGAGTCCTGTGCCAATGTTGCCTTTTAACAGGTGGATCAAGGTCTGGAACCATCTGGGGGGCGGAAGGAAGGGAGACAAGGGCAAGTTAACCACGACAGCCAAGGCTTAGGAAGCGCTCGGCACCACCCTACGCACCCATGTGCGTCCTCCCGCTGGACTTCTGCAAGAACCCTAGGAGAGTTGATCTCACGCACACGGAGGCAACTGGCTCCACAGCACACACCCAGGAAAGAGCTGAGCCACAGCCCAGCTCAGGCAGCCGGAACCCGGAGCTCACGCGTACCCACGGTGCCCCAGGCTCTCTTGGGCTCTGTACCCTTTCCTCCAGATGTGGGCCTGCATCTAACAGAGGACACAGGAAAGGACACAGATGCTGCCGGAAGAGAAGAAGCCCAGAGAAAACTCAGGCAGTGCCATTAGAGGCTGGAGGTCCCAGCTGCCTTGGGAATTGAAACAAAAACAAAACAACTGCTGACTTGTCCAAGCATTGGAGAAGCCGTCTCTGCCGGTCACCTACCTGCCCTCCTAGTTATCCTTCCAACTTGAGGCCTATTTTCCTTCCTCTCCCGGTGCTCCCTCAAGCAACACTAGTAAAGCCCCGCTACGTCTTCGTTCAGTTCTTTACTATCTCTCATGTAACAAGTGTTAACTGCAGCCCTGGAAGGCAGGCTCAGATGAGGAGCTCAGCTTCTGAAACTCAGTCAAGGAAAGGAAGGGGACACATTCCTAACCATGCACCGTGGAAGAGAAGAGGGCCAGGAACAGGGCCCAGACGAGCAAGGGGACCCAGCACAGCTTGGGCGGAAGGCAGCCCTGAGCTGGGTCCAGCAGGTCACATAGGGTACGTGCAGGAACCGCTGAGGGAGGAGACACCACCAGGAAAGAGGGGGGCTAGGTAAGAGGAGCCCAGAGGGAAAGCGAGGCACACCAGGAGCACCGCGCCCCGGCAGCTGCTGGCCAGAGTGAAGGCGAGTGTGTGGGGAGATGCCTTGGAGAGTAGGGACTCAGTCAGGAGATAGCAGGGGAGCACACTGTCTTCAGGGTTTTTTTTTCTTATCCTTTGTTACCTCCAAAGAAAAAGGAACTAAGTCAAAGGCACTGGCACTTGGTCTAAAGCTGCTCAGGATTTGGCCGGACAATGTCTGGAAATTCTTCTGCAAGGATAACATACATCTGTCAACACTGTCACGTAAACACATTTTCTTCAAGTCTGAAATTCCCAAGTCACACTTGCTGCTCATTAAGACTGCTAATAAGACCTAGCCACGCCCTCTGTGAAGTGATTTTACCCTTCTCCTCAGACCCTCAGGAAGAGGAGCTCTTGGTCTTCCCACTCTGCTCCATAGTCTGCTCCATATTTTCAGGAAAGATCAAGAAAACAGCTGGGCACTACCAGGGTCCAGAGACCAGGATAATGAGCCCATTCAACCTTTTTTTTGGTCTTCTTGAGACAGGGCCTCACTATGCAGTTCAGGCTGGCCTTGAGTTCACTTTTTTTTTTTGTCTTTTTTGAGACAGGGTCTCACTATGCAGTTGAAGCTGGCCTTGAGCTCTCTTTTGTAGCCCAGGCTGGTCTCGAACTCGCACCAATCCTCCTGCCTCAGCCTCCCAAGTGCTGGGATTACAGGCATGAGCCACCACTCCCGGCTTGGCCTTGAGTTCACTTTGAAGCCCAGGCTGGTCTTGAATTTGCAATGATCCTCCTGCCTCAGCCTCTTGAGCTGTGGAATTACAGGTTTGTGACAGCATGTCCGGCCAACCCCATTAAACTTCTACCTTGGTGCATGTTTACTCCACGTGGTGCGAGGGGAAATGCTGCACCTCACCCGCCTTGCTATGCTCTGACCCCACCCCCACAGTGCCGTCACCCCACACACACACATATGCACGCACGCGCACACGTGCAAACGATTCCCCTGCCCCCCTGGGCTGCTGGGTCATCTGGAAAGGGAGGCACCTGACCAGGCCAAGGCAGCTTCTGGGATCCCTGTGGCCCAGAAAACCCAGGAATCTGGGCCACTGCCCCCAAGCAGCTCTTTGCAAAAGACAGCCCTGGGCCAAGGGTACTCATACCATGTGAGCATCAGCAAGCCCTAGCCGCAGGGCTGGCCAGACCTCTGAAGGGGGAAGTGAAAAGCCTAGTGAAACGCCACAGTCCCACTTACACGCCATCAGTAGTTCTTACCACTTTTTTGGTCTCACTGTCTTTTTATTCTCTGATACATTAAGGACCCTGAATAGCTTTTGTTTAGGTAAATTATATCTGCCTGATGTGTATTAAACAGCAGAAAAACTTTAAGTATTTAGTTTAAAATAACCATTTTATACACTAATACAAGGGACATATTGGGACTGGCAAGATAGCTCAGTGGACTAAGCGCTTGTTTAAGCAAGTACAGGGACCAGGGTACAATGCCCGGCACCACATGCCATGCCAGCCCTGCCTCTGGGTGTACCACAGCCACCAAGACCAGGCATGGTGGAGCACACCTGTAATCCCAGCACTGGGGAGGCTGAAAACAGGAGGATCACTATGAGTCTGAGCTCCTGTAGTGAGACCTTGCACCAAATACATAAAACATCTTTGACATCTTATTTAACTAGAGAAAAAACATTTCTCCTGTCTAGACATGTGGCTGGCTGAGGAGGCAGCACTCATCCTGAGCCTCTCGCTCTTCTACACTGGCAGGCTGGTGCAGTGGGCAGTGGGGCCACTTTTTATCCCTATTACATTCAAATCCGTTGATCTTAGGCCAGTGAGATGGCTCAGCGGTCTAATGCATCTGCTTAGGCAGCTTATGCAACGACAGAGACCATGGTTCAATCTCCAGCACCACATGCTGTGCCAGCCCCACCCCCAGGGCAGGCCAAGCTGACCATAAAATATATTAGAAGAAAAAAAAAAAAAAAGAATCCGTTGATCTTGCTCTGTGGCGAATCTTCTACCTGTGCACAACTTCTGACACTGTTCAAATCTACTGGTGACCTAACTTGGGCTACTTGACAGCTACTGGAACCCTGAGGCATGCAAACCCTCCAAGCACCAACACCTTTCAGTACACACTATAATTTGATCAATTTTATTTTGGATTTTTTTTTTTTTTTTTGCAGGACCAGGGTTTGACCTCACAACTTTGCACTTGCCAGGCAGGCACTTGTGCCACGGAGCTATCTCCCTGGCTCCCTATTTTGGACATTCTTGAATGAAACTGGATTTTTTTCTTCTCCTTATGTGTGGCAGTGGAAAATGCATCTGTCCCTTTTACGCTACGGTGCCTGCTGCTTTACCCAGCACGGTGTCGGTCCCATGGGTATAAATATCACCACAGCCAAAGGCCAAGGTCTCAGTGTTATGATGAAGGCGGTGTGTCCTCTCAGCCTTGCTGGAATGATCTGCGCACCCTGAAAGTGCAGGCCACACTTGGCAAAGGCAGACCCAACTCACCCAGGTGAGGCCGGCTGCACCCCGCTGGTTTCCTGGCTGGCCCACACGGGGCAGGAGCACTGGGGCACAACCACCAGCTGCCCTTATGTGACTCATGGAGAAAGAAAATGTGCACAGCAGTATAAACCGAGGCTGCTGTCATCGAATGCAATAGCTTGACAACATTAAGTGTTAGGAAACAGTCCTGTCAACACACCATCACGGAAAGGTCTGGGGTCACTCCTTGCACCCCGTAATTAGGGGTCTGGACTGAAACTTCCAGAAGAGCCAGGGCGTAGTCTGAGAATATGCAATAGGATATCAGGCGTTTCCCATGCCTCGCTCATTAGCAAATCACACAACCAGGAAGGGCAAGCACTGACAGACAAGGAGCCCAGCTCGGCAGGTGTCCCCAACTCACGCTGCATATCCGAGATTCACTCGGGCTGACAAGGGTCACACCAACCTAGCTATAAGTGACTCATCCTGGGCATGTTGTCTACATAAAAACTTGTGCAGCTCCTCCCGGCCACCAAGGAACCCTTTTCCCTGGAGCAGCTGTGTTGGGGCTGATACCCAGGGGCTTTCCTAGGCCCCACCTTGCAGCACAAGGTCACGGCAGGGTGCCTAACCTATAGGTGGCTATCCTGGGACTGCCAGCTGTTAGCTTTGTGCTTCACAGGTCTCTATAAAAATGAAGCTCTAGACCTCTTATGGCAAGCATGCATTAGCTGATGCCTCAGGGCCAGGAGCAAAACCTGGAAGGGAAACTACAGGGGGAGAAGCTGGGGGGGACTGTTGCACAAAAACAGCCCCCCCAAGGAGAAGCTCACACAGGCCAGTGGAGCTCCTTCTGCCTGGACGAGACCAAGGGCTCACAAGGTTGGGGAAAGAGGGCAAGGGCGGCCTCCGTGCTGACGGCTATTCTTGAAGCAGTCTTTTCCACCAGCTAAAACTGCACCCAAACGGGAAATCTACAAGTCACACCACAAGAGAAAGGAATCGCAATGCCGCAATCGGAATGTGGAGCGCAGCTAGTGGTGTGAGAGGCTAGCCGTGCAGACAGACCAAATCCTCTAAGTCCATTCCAGTTCCCAAAAGACAATGCCCTTCTGGGAGTGCAGGCAGGAGCTTCCTCAGAGGGCTCCAAGACGGGCTCCTGAGGGCCACAGTCACAGGGGCCACATAACTAGCACACAGAGGCCTCTTCAGGAGGTCACCCCAGCCTGCCAGGGAACTCGGGAAGGGTGGAAGCAAGGCTTAGAGGTAAAAGCTACAGAGGACAGGGTGCTGGCACCCCAAGAAACGCCAGTGGTCTGCAGAGGCTGGGAGGCAGCTGGGAAAGTCTGGGGGCAGAAAAGCCTCATCCTAATCTTCCCACTCGAGTGGTGGCCACTACACAGCACAACTTTAGATGGGTCCCCTCGAGGCTGTTCTTACATCTGGGTAAACTGAGGCCCTAAAAGGGCCAAAGTCAGCCCAGCGGGATCTTAGCTTTCAGTTTTCAGGGCCAGTGCTTAAGTTTTCCTCTTCCCTACCAACCCCTAGACTGCTCAGGTTCAGAGGTGACCTCCCCCACTTCTCCCTTCTGCAGCCAGATGAAGGGGCTCCTCAGTAAGGGGCAGAAGCCAGGGAGGCTCCCCCAGGAGGGCCTGGAGGCCTGCAGCTCTAGTGCAGATGACACACGGTTCTGGAATGAGAATGTCCCTGCGACAAGCTGAAGCCCAAGGTCTTACTGAGGACCGGGTTCTGCATCAAATAGCTGGAACAAAGAGTGGCCCACTCTGCAGTGGCAGGCAAGAGCGAGGCTCGGCACCGTCACTGGCCCTGTCTGGCCAGTGGCCCCTGCACGGAACGAACCCAAGGGGAGAGGGGCAGGCAGGTGGGGGCACCCCAAGGCAGACTGTGGACGGAGACTCCCGCCCAGGAGAGGGCAAGGTCTAGGCTACTCACGTCGTGCTGTTGTTCTCCCCGAAGCGCTGGTAGGCACCGGGTGCGAAGTTGCCCAGGCTCTCGGACGGGCTCTCCTCGGGGCTCACGTCGGTGGAGCTGTAGTCCTGGTAGTCTTCATTCCGGAGTCTCTGCGTGGACATGGCAGCTGCGGGGACAGGGCCAGCATGAACACCCGTGGTGGCTGGGGCCGTGAGCTCCAAGCCTGGAGCAGGCTGTGGGGCAGGAGCAGCCATGGGCGCAGCCATCGCTCCCTTGCCAGCTGCGCTGAGGATTCAGGACAACCCGAGTGCCCAGTACCAAGGGAAAGCCAAGAGGAGCAAAGTACGGGGCGGCAGACTGAGCTGGCCGGGCTGGTGCGGCCGACCTGCTCAGTGTGTGATACTCATAAATGCTTAAACTTGTCACCGTGCACCTGAGTAAGGCAGAGGCGAGGCAGCACCGGGGAGGCCAGGGCTGACGCAATTCCTTCCAAGAAGCCTCCCTGTCCCCTCCGCCTGGGTTAACTGCGCCTCGCCTCCCACTCAGCTCAAGGCCTGTCCCTTGAACAACAGCTTTGTCCTACATCGTCCCCAAGAGCAGGCCCTCGGAGGATGGGTACATCTCATCGGACGCTCTCTTTCCTCTGCCTTCTCTCAAGAATCCCATTGGGTGTGACCTGGCTGCCTGTGGTAGCACGTATAGGCCCTGGGTATCACTTTTAAAAGGGCAGAGAGGAGAGGGGACACAAAAGGAGAGGGGAGAAGTGTGGGGACAGAAGACGGGGAGGGGAAAGTGGAGCGGCAAGGGGCCAGGGAGGGGAGAGGAGAGACGCAGAGGAAGCAGGAAGGGGGAAGAGTCACGCTCCACCATGCGATCCTGTTCAAAGGCCCCACTGGGCTCAAGGACCCCCAGTGCTAGTCGCCTCCTTTCTGCAGGAGCCCAGGCTTGCCCTGTACTTCTAGGGAGCTATCAGGAGCTGAGCACTGTGGGACGCATCTGTAATCCCAGCACTCGGGGAAGCTAACGCAACCAATTTCAAATCCGAGCCCAGCTGTGCCACTTAGCAAGATCCTATCTCAGAGCTTCAGCGTTGCTGTTGTTGAAGGTCTGAGGCTGTGGTATGGTGTGAAGGCCCTGGCACCCATCCCCAGAACCGCAAAAGAGCTTAGCAGAAAGCTTCTTCCCCTCACCCTAGGGCTGCTTCCTTGCTGTCAATTTGAGTAGCAAGAAAGGGCAGCTAGGGACAGCTCAGAGAAGGACCAGGAACATGAGGCAGCCCAAGGCACCAGCCCTCTCCCTATCTGTCATCGCCAACCCTCGACTGGTGCTCAGGATTCTAACTACACTGAGCCTTTTCAACTAGAGGGGCCCTGAAGCCTCAGAAGCAGCCTCAGAAGCAGCCTCAGAAGCAGCCTCAGAAGCAGCCTCAGAAGCAGCCTCAGCAGCAGCAGCAGCAGCAGCAGCCTCTGACCCCTCTCCTGCCACTGCCCTGCCCAGCTCGTCCCCAGCCCAGGCTCAGGTACCAGCGTCCTGCTTCCCCAGCCTCGGGCTGGAAACCAGAACATCTATCCTCTCAAAACACCACCCAAACTGGAAAGGCTGCTCTCTCTCTTCGTTCCAGTCCTGTGAGGATCCTCGTTCCAGAGCATCTATTCCTGGCTATGAGGAAGGACTTAAGACACTGACAGACCAAGGAAAATCAGAAATTCTCGGGCCTTGCTGGGTTTTCTTCTCAGGACTAATCTCAGCGCCTTCTTCCTGAGCTACACACCCAGCCCTCTTTTACACTTTTGAGACAAGGTCTCACTCAAGGTCTAAGCTGCCCGGGCTGGGCTCAGCCTTGCAGTACTCTGAGTGCTGAAATGACAGACACTCCATCTGCCACCATGCCGAGCTTGCATCTCCATGTCTGGAGAATTCTGGAGCATATAAAACTTTGATTAAACAAATGTCATCCTTGACCCATTAAACCATCTTTTACAGGCATACGAGCAGTGACCTTCATAAAGGGAAGGGAAGGTCTTGTACCCCCTGTGCTCCCCATATCATCTTCCTTCTGATTTTTATGAGTTTGCTCAGTTTTAAAAGACAGCGAGAGAAGCAACCCTGCCTGTTGTATGTGGAGAAGGCTGGTAAGGGTGGAGCCCCACGGGTGGATCTCTTCGTGAAACTGCTGCAGAAAAGCAGGCACAAGGGCTGCTCTAAGACACAAGATGAGGATCCCTCTGGGAGCTGTAGATGCCCCAGAGCCCTGGAGAGTGCTGCTAATCGCATCTTCAGAGGCTGCTCCAACCTCCCGGCCTACACACAAATACTGGGACCCAAAGAGAAAGGCTCTGCCCTGCCCCACGGAGCGGGCAGCAAAGCAGAAAATGTGTGTCCTGATGCCCTGCCTGGGCTTGGAACACCTACTGAAAGCAATCCAGGGAGCTGTGAGGGACATCAGAGTGAAAACGAGTCAACTTCCTGCCCTCAAGAACACACTGTCAAGAAAGGGGACAGGATCATGCACAACATGATTAGAATTAAACAGTCCGACCTCGGGAGGGTGGAGCTGGACCTCACCCGAGTCTCATGCGCAAGCTTGGACCTCTGATAAGGAAACCAGGTATCCAACCCCCATTACAACACCCTATTCGCCCTGCGTTAATCGGTCTCCCATCACAAGGACAAAATATCCAACACCTGCAGCTTAGAGGAGGTGAGGATTACTCCACTCGCAGTTCTACTGACTCTAATGCCGAAAGAGCCTGCAAGAGGGGCCATAAAGAGGAGGAGGGGAGCCAGGGAAGGACACGTACCCTCCAAAATCCTGCCCCTAGGGACACACTTCTTCCAACCAGTCCCCAGCTGCTAACAGCATGCTCAGCTATGAACTCATCAGTGGATGAATCTACTGATGAGCACAGCACTCCCGCTGGCCAGTCACCTCCCAACAACCCTACCTCTAAGGACATAACACTTCGGGGAGAATATTCTAAATCTAAACCATAACATACCCTGATACCCAACACCAGCTACTAAGGGATAGCTCTCTGGCAAGGTCTCCCCAAATGGCCAGTTCCTGGAAACTATTGAAAACTAGCTGCGCCCCAGCACCAGGGGTCCATTTTCTCTCGCTGTTATGGCTTGTAGCTAGACGTCCCCCCAAAACCTCATGCACACACAGAAGGAGTTCTGGGGAGGAAACTGGAAGGTGAGTACATGGTCCTAGGTCACAGGTGTGTGCTACTAGAACTTGCCACTGAAGGGTTGCAGCTGGGTGTGATGTTGGTTAAGTAAGAGCTGGTGGAAGAGGTGGGTCATCGTAGGTACTGCCTAGAACAGTATAAATCTCTCTTCCTCTTGTTCCTCCTCCTCCTCCTCCTCTTCCTCTTCCTCTCATCCCTCCCTGCTTCTTGCTGCCATGTCATGAACCCTTTGTCCTCTGCCATGCTGTTCTGCCTTGGAGTCGGCCGACTACAGACTGAAACCTCTACAAACTGGGAGACGAGATAACCTCATCTCCTTTTAACTTGTGGGTATGAGGTATTTTGCCCCAGAAATGAGAAAGTAACTAGGACAGATTTTGGTTCCAGAAGAGGGGTTGTTGCTGGAACTATACATGGCCATGTGATTCAGAAGCCTTTGAAAATGGCTTGTGGGAAGAGCTTAAAAAGTTGGAGAAATGCCGGCTGGAGAAGCAGCCACAGAGGGCGGCAAGCAGAGCATGATGGGAGATTCTAGTCAGAGGTGAGAAGACCAGAATGCTGACAGAAATGCAGCTGGCAAAGACCAGGTTCAATAGCCAGGTGTGGTGGTGCACACCTGTAATCCTAGCACTTGGGAGACTGAGGCAGGAGGATCAGTGAGAGTTCAAGACCAGCCTGGGCTATAAAAGTGAGCTCAAGGCCAACCCTGAACTGCATAGCGAGACCCTGTCTCAAAAAGACAAAAAAAAAAACAGCTTCAGTTGGGAACAAGAACTGCAGCGGCAGTTGGACTCAAGGCCTGTGTGTTACAGTTTGGCAGAAAATCTGTCTGTATTTTGCTCATGTCTAGAGACATTGCAGGACCCTGAGATTAAGGGAAGCACACTAATTAATCCAGTAGAAGAAATTTCGAGGCAGTACAAAACGCTGAAGCCATGGCACAGCTGATACGGGGGCTTTTAGCCAGCTATGCCTTCAAAATCAAGAGCAGACGTCCCAGCAGGTTTTGAGTTTGGCTACATAAGGAAAATCTGGTGTCTCAGTTACTCTTCTCTCATTGCTGGGACAAATAACCCCACACTCAAAATGAGGCAAGGGAAGGTTTAGCTCACCGTTACTGGAGGTTTCAGTCCATACTCAGCCGGCTGCACGGCAGAGAGGCACAAGGCAGAGCAGCTTTTCATGGCAGCGGCAAAGAGCAAGAGAGCGAAGGGAGAGCGCAGCGGCTTAAGCAGGTGGTTAGCCTCCCTCCCTTCCTTACACTTAATGCAAACTACCTGCCCCAGGGCAGGGGCAGCATACACTTAATGCAAACTACCTGCCCCAGGGCAGGGGCAGCATCCACATCCATAGAACCAATCACAAACTCCCGAAGCTGCGCAGACTGCATGAGGCTTGGGGGTGGGGAGCACACAGCTAGACACAAACCATAACACCTGGTAAAGCTGTGGCACACAAAAATGGAACAGAGAACTTGGTCGCTGAGAAGGAACAAAGCATTAGAAAAGATGGTCTGAGGGCCAGGAACATAGCTCAGTGGCATAAGTGCCTGCCTGGCAAGCACAAGGTCCTGAGTTCAATCATCCCTGACACAAAAAAGAAAAAAAAAAAAAAAAAAAACTGGCCCAGTGCAGTGGTGCATACCTATAATTGTAGCATTTGTGAGGCTGAGGCAGGAAGACCGTTACAAGTTTGACATGGCCAGAGAGCATCACAAGAACCAACATGACTCCTCTGCAGGGTCAAAACTGCAGAAGTAAACAGCTTCACTTCATGAAAAAAACAACCATGTTCCAGAATGGTGGGGTCTAGAGACTTGGTTTCTCAGGCCTGGGTTTATAGGCACACAGGTTCCAGGCACACAGCCAAGAGAGAAGGAAGCCTGGCTACTGCTCTGCCTAGTCGAAGACCATGGGGTCAAACCCATAATGGTGGTTTTAAGCATAAATGGAATGCAGGAATTCTACCCAAGCTTTGGGGAAAAGGTCTAAAAGGCCGAGCAGTGCGCCCCTGCGCAGACTCGTATGTGAGTGTGAAGCAGGGAACAGGGACCAGCTGAGCAAAGCCAGGAGGGTAAGCAAGGCCCACCCACGGCCCGAGCCAGGGCCTGTGCGCCAGAGGTCGGGCCATCCAAGCCCTCTGGATTCCACATCCTGCCGCAGATGAATCACCCTGTGTGATGGACAGAACTACGGGATTTAACACTTGTGCGCTGAGCTTTGGTCCGGCTTTGGTCCCATTCCTCTCTGTCACCCTGTATTTTTCAGGATGGAAATGTTTATTCCATGCCACTCACTGTATGTTGAAAGTGTTTAGCTTTCTTTTCATTCTTACCGGGGCTCCCAGAGAAGGCTCTGCCTTAAATCTCAGAGGAGATTCTGGACTTGGATTTTCTTTAGCAATGCTAAACCTGTGAGGGCTCCCAACAACACCTAACAAGGGCCTCTCTGCCCTGTGCACAAAGAGATGCATGTGAGCCACTGGGGGCCAGGAGCAGAAGGTCGCAGCCTGCATCCCGATCCCACACCCACAGGCGGGGCCTTGGGGAGGTGACCGCAGCATGGTTGAGAGGAACCAGGTCAGGACCGTGGGATGCTGGGTTAGTCCACTGACAGGTTTTAGCTGGGTGTGAGACTGGGAAGTGAGGCCTGCTGGGAAGGGATGGTCACCATGGGGGCTTCCCGGAACAGGGCACAGCCTCCGTCCTCCCCTGGTCCTGCCTCGCTTCCTGCTCCCACGCCATGAGCTCTTTCTCCTCTGCCATGACCCTCTGCCGTGCTGCCCTGACTGGGAGCCAGCTGACTGTGGGCCGGAACCTCTACACAATGTGAGCCAAAGTAAACCTTCCCGCCTTTCCCTTGCAGGTATTAGGTATTTTGTCCCAGCAATGAGAAAGTTGCTAAGATACCCACTAACTGGAATGCAGGAAAGAGCCCACACAGTCGCGCAAGGAAAGCACTTGACGGAAGGCCAGTAGGAGACCCAATAACAAAGTAGTCAAGCCTGGGTAATTTATAAAGAAAAGAGCCCACCGTCCTAAAGGACCAAGAGTGGGGTACCACATGTACTTGACCTCTGTGGAGGGCCCCAAGGTTGCATGGCCGAAAGCTAGAAAGTTAGTGAGCACATGAGGAGGAGAGATCACATGGTAAGCGAGATAAAGGGAGATGCTAGGATCACGTCATAATACAGTAATCAGCCCCCTGTCTTGGAAATTATATTAACCCTTTTATGAAGGAGAAGGAAGTCCTCAGGACGTAAGTGCCTTACAGACCCCACCCACCCACCTCCCAACACCATTACAGTGGACACCAAGCCCTGCGATGAGTTTTGGTGGGGACAAGCCATATGCAAACCACAGCAGCGTCTGCAAATCTCGGGAAGGACCCTGCCTTGCCTTGCTGCTGAAGAGGGCTTCCTTTCCTCAAGTTCTGGAGGAATGCAAGGATACTATCCAGCTCTGGGCAGTCAAACTGAGAAGAGCATCAGGGAGGGAAGCCTACAAAGTATCTATTTTTTTTTTTTTTTTTTAATGTATTTGGTGCAGGGCCTCACTACACAGCTAGGACTCATTTTCAGCCTCCCCAACTCTGGGATTACAGGTGTGCGCCACCATGCCCCATCTCGGTGGCAGCTCAGCATGCCCCCAGGTGGGGCCAGTGTGGCATGTGGTACCTGGGATGGAACCTGGGTCCCTGTGCTTGCCTAAGCAGGCACTTAGTCCATCTATGAATTATCTTAACACAAGAAGTCAAGAACGTCTTGTTACACAGGCAGAGGCTAGTGAGTTGGTTTATAAGCATGTCAGGGCCTGGGTTCTACACCTGCCTCTATCACCAGTTCACTTGGTAACTCTGAACAATTTTCTTTGTGTAAAATGCTCATTTCCAGGGCCCGGCGGGATGGCTCAGTGGTCTAAAGCGCCTGATTGGGAACGCTTGGGCAGCTTCAGAGACCGCGGTTCAATCCCCGGCACCACATGCTGCGCCAGCCCTGCCTTTGGGGCAGGGTGAGCCAGCCACAGAAAAAAAGAGTGAATAAACAAACAAAGGTTCTTAAACAAGAAAATAAATAAAATTAAAAAAAATTATAAAAAAAAATAAATAAATAAAAATAAAATGCTCATTTCCAAATGGGAGGGAGAAAAGGGTGGGGCATGTGGACTAACACACTGCCTACCTGCTCTCCAGTATTAAGACTGCAGAAACCAATGCATGCGTTCACACCCACAAGAGCTAGCAGTGTCTGTTCCAACGTGCAAAATCACCTGCGTGCGAGAGCCTTCCAAGTGAGTCCTCCGCGCTCCCAGGTTCCCCAGTCCCTTCCCATCAATCACAAAACCAGGGACGCATATTCAGCACAGACGCTGAGTGTATCTCAAACACTGTAAAGTCTTCTTTATGTCACATGTAAACACCAATCTTAACCACATGAGAAAGTTGCTGAGAAAATACAGAACCCTGTAATCTGTACATCTAAATGGCAATCCACAACAGCAAGTCCCGGGCGAGGTGACTTAGCAACCGAGTGCCAATTGACAAAAGAAAAAAAGCTACTTAGGGGCGCTGCTTAATGATAAGCTTAAAGCAAGTCAATGACAATGGATGCCACTTAAGGAAACAGAGACCTAGGTCCCATCAGGAAGGGGGAGGGCCAAGCAGGTGACACTATATTCTGCCCTGGGCAGTACACTATATAGAGCTAATGACAGCTGGTAAATCCAAGGGTCCAGGCTGTATCAGTGACAGGCAGCAGTGTTAGAGGGACAACTGAGTCTGAAATGGTTGGAGGCACCGAAAATCAGGTTCACCTCAATCAGTTAGGAGACACAGCCAGGGAGACAGCTCAGCAGCATGAGTGCCTGCCTGGCCAGCATGAGGTCCTGAGTTGGATCCCTGGTACCAACACCAAAACCTATCTCTGAAAGTATTATGTGGATTAGACTTGTTCTTTGGTGGAAATGAAGGATTGCAGTGCTCCTTCGGGCTAGCTAAAAGGAAGAACCTCCTGACACAGAGAGTTGTACACATGGAATAGATGGGTCCAGGAGAAAACACATTTCTTGTCCCTGGCAAAGTCGAAGCAGAAGTCCTTTCCCAGAGCTGTTCTCCCTGCACCCAAATATCAGAGAGGCAGCTGGCCCCATCGGCATGCTTGCTGGTGACCAAGGCTGCCCCTCTCTGTTCACTGACTTGATATCTTTCCCTCTCTTTCAGTACACACATGACTTTCAAATGTGTTGGTAGGGAAGCATTTCTCTCCAACCTACAAAACATGTCCTCCTAAGCCTCACACTAGAAATGAGCAGGGGCGACAGAGGAAGCGTGGAAAATGTGTTTACAAACACAATAGTTTGGGTTTTAAAAAATCAAGTATTAAGTTTATAGAGGTGAGGAATTTTTAAGAATTCTATTATGGGGCCAGCAAGATAGGTCAGCAGACTAAGCACCTGCTTTAGCAAGTGCAGGGACCAGGCTTCAGCCCCTAGCTCCACATGCCACACTGGCCCTGCCCCCTGGGCACGCTGAGCTGGCCATCGAGTTCAGGTGTGGTGGTGCACACCTGTAATCCCAGCACTGGAGAGGCTGAAAACAGGAGGATCGCTACAAGTCCAAGCTGTGTAGTGAGAGCCTGCACCACCTACATAAATGAAGTGGAGGGGAAAGAATTCTGTAGTGATATTTTTAAGGAAAAGACAAACACTTTTCTGAAATTCAAATACTGCGTCCATTTTAAAACAGTATCATCCATCAGGGTTCAAAAGAACAACCCGCCCACAGAGGAGCTGTGCAGTCCAAACCCCACCACTGTTTTGTTATTCTGGTATCGAATTAAAAGACTTGCCTTAGATGCTCAATAAATTCAATCTTAACGATTGAGTTTGTTCGAAATAAAGGCAGATTAAGACTCAAGAGAGCTGGGCGTTGTGGCACACGCCTGTAATCCCAGCACTCGGGAGGCTGAGGCAGGAGGATTGGTGCGAGTTCGAGACCAGCCTGGGCTACAAAAGTGAGTTCAAGGCCAGCCTCAACTGCATAGCAAGACCCTGTCTCAAAAAGACAAAAAAAAAAAAAAGACTCAAGAGACACTAAAATATTCCAAAGCTGTACCAGGAAATCTGGTCTTTCAAATCTGAAATGCCTACACACTGGATTTCAGTGACTTGGTACAAAAAAATTGTGAGCTATCCCATGACTTCACCATGTTGTAATCTTTAGGTATTGAAATGATAATAGCTCAGAATATACTGAGTTTAAAAAAAAGATTAAAATGAACAGAAAAAAGGCAACAAAAATCAGAGACTTCTGGGCCCAATCTGATTCCAGGTGGCATTTCTAACAGCATTTTATTTTTAGCCAGCTCTCTAGGTGACGTAACTATAGGTCAGTTTATATAAGGCACCACCAAAAACTAAAAAGAGGTTGGGTCCACTGCAGGCCTCACCTCCTACCAGAAGCCACACACTGTGGGGATCTCTGGGAGCTAAAAGTGCTGTCCATTATTTTGAAACAATTATCCTGAGCTGGAATATACTTAGTGAGATACACATATATATATTCCCCTCTGCCCCAGGCAGGCACTTGTGCCACAGAGCTATCTCCCCAGCCCTACTTAGTGATATTTTTAAGGAAAGGACAGGCCCCAAATGGCAGCTGCTGAGAAGACAGACACCTCACTTTGTACCTATAGTCACAGTCCCAAAGGTCTTTAAGGGTTAGGGCCTAAAGTGACCTTAGAGACAGCAGCAAGGCCGCTCCCCACATATTCTCGTCCCCACTGCTGGGATTGCACAGACAGAGGCAGGGCCACAGACTGGCTGGCACCTGCAGCCTGCAGGGAGGGCAGCCTAAGCTGATAACTTCCCCCTGCATTGGTTGTTTTCTGAAGCACCACACGGGGTTCCATCAAAGCCACCCCTGAAGTACAATCCCAGATTCAAGACTCCTGCCTAGACTGGCCTTGGGCCAGCACAGCCCCAGGGCAGCTGCTGACCCCAGCAGGTCCTAGGTGGCAGCTGGGGAGAACACAGACACCTCACTTTGTTCCTACAGTCACAGTCCCAAAGGCCCATAAGGGTTAGGACCTCAGGTGACCTTAGAGAAGATCCTGCTGCAGCTCCCTGAACTAAGGCTCACCCAGAGAGACTGTCCCACTGGGACCCCAGTCGGTAAAAGGAAACTATTCTGACACACTCTGAAGGCCCCATTCAGGGGACCCCCACACTTACCACACACAGTTCCAGTTGTGTGCTGATCTCCGGACGGCCCAGCCAAATGAGGGCAGTACAGGATTTTGCCAAGCCCTGGACTGTGGGTGAACAGACTCAGTGAGAGTTTCTTATCGGGAAGAAGAAACGCTGCTCTAAGTGTTAGCAGAATTAATCAGTAACACCCTTCTGGAAGGGTTATCAGTGCCAGGCCAGCAAAAGAATAAACAAGAGACTGCTCACCCTGCCATGGTGCAGGATCTCACTACAGGGCAGGGCGAAAGAAGAAATGTTTCGTTCACAGCAAGACGCCTTTTGCACCTGACGCTTGAGATGAGGCCTTCATGGTAGAGGGGAAATCAACAAGGGCAACGCTTGGAACCGCCAGGCCAATCTTCTACCCAACACAGTTCTTTGATCTGCACGATCTCCCAAGGGACCCAGAGCTCCCGGCTCTGTGATCACTTGCAGGAGACAATCAATTCTTTAAAAGCCGTTGTGCTCACCCCAAAAGCACTTCCCTTCTGGCATTTCTGTTGCTATTCCTAGTTCCAGTGGTCTCTGGAATATCAGAAAGCAAATGGAAGCCTCTTCCTCACACAGCTTGCAAATAGCACAAAGCACTTTGGGGGGGGGCAGGTGAGGGGGATACGGCTGAATGAACAGCTACATGGTTTAAAGAGAAAATAAGGACTCAAGAGCACAGGCAATTATAAAGGACACACTCAGAAACAAGGAGCACGAGCACTTAATTGTCACAGAGCAGTATCCGCTGCGTACTGCCTCTTCGTTTTCGACCTTGAGAACATCTTTAAAGAAAAGTATACCAAATGGGAGTAATTCTGGAAACTTGGTACCAGACCAAAGTCCAGCAAGGGCCCTGGCCACAGAAGACAAATTACATCTGGCTGTCAGAATTCTGCTTTGACATGCTACAGAGAAGAAGAGAGGGGGTGAATTTCACATCAAATGGTAGTAGGTAAAGAGCTTTCTGGGCAAGCGGATGAAGCCCTGCTGCACTGCAGGCTGGTACGTAATGTGCACAGAGAGAAAACTTAATTACTCGGGATAAAAAAAAAAAAAAAGAGAGAGAGAGAGAGAGAAGACCTAGATACAGAGGTCAGAGCACAGGAGAGTCAACACTACCACTGCACAGATTGAGGACCTGCACCTAGTGGAGCACGGGAGTCAACTAAGGCGCTGAGTAACTGACAGAGCTGCACCAAAATCTCCTGGATCCACATCTCCTTTCTTTCCACTATGTCCTGCTATCTTATTGCCACGAGCCTCAAACACGCGCAAAACATCCACCTAAATCGGCCAAAGTGCCAAAAAAATAAAGCAGAGGTTTTTCCATTCTCCCGTCAACGCCCGGGCTGTCCTCCCCCACAGCCGAGCCAGGGGCATCCTCCAAATCATATTTCCTATTTTCCATAGACCCACACAAAACTGCAGGGCAATCAGCAACCACACCGAAAGAATGATGAGTTCGCAGAAAAAAAATCGTGCACAAACAGGGAGCCACGCCCAGAGCCAATCCACCCCAGGCGCCGGCAGGGCAGAGCTAAAGCAGCCGCAGACTAGGAGCAGCGGCTGCACCGGTGCTTTTCGCACGGGCGGCGGCGTGGGGCAGGAAAGCGGCTGCTATAGTCCAGGGACACACACTGGGCGACCGGCCACTCGGACGACCTCGAGCAACCCCGGAGCCCGCGCTTTCCAGGCCTCGGTTTCCCCTACCGTCTGAGGCGGGTGCTGCACCCGATGGCTTCGCAGGGTCTTGCAGGTCTGGTACAGGGACCTGGTCCCATTTTTAGTAAGTCTGGGGCACGGCTCCCGCAGGCGGCAAGGGGAGCTCGCCCGAGAGAGGAGCCGCTTTGCAGAGCTTGGAAGAGCAAGAGCTGGTGGGCTAGGGGATCCGCGGATTCCCCACCTGTCAAACGGGACAGGAAGCCCCGACCCGCCGGTCCGGTCCCTGCCTGGAGCATCCGCTGCGCTGGGAGGGTGGCGGGGGCCTTGCCATGCCGGTCCCCGCGGCAGCGGGCAGCGCGGGCACTCACCGCCTGAATTCCGGCTCCAGCTCCGGCTCCGGCTCCGGGTGCTGCTTCCGCACAGCCTGGCCGGTCAGCTCAGCATAGAACCTCTCCCATCCTCTCGGCTGCCCTGCAGCCGCTTCCGGGCCCTGTCACGTGACGCGGAGCCCAGGCCGAGGTCACGTGCTGTCGCGCCACGCTCGCACTCCATCCTCTGAGCCGCAGCACCACCTAGCGGCCTGCTGCTGCACCTGTAGGAAGGACTGCGTTCCTGGGAACTAAGGGCTGGAACTAGGAAGGGACTTCACCTAGGAGATTGGACGGATGCCACCGAGCGGTGGGTTTTTGAAATATTCACAATTTTTGCATGTGCTTATTTCCCGTACCATATCTGGACGAGCACATATTGCTTTTATGATCGGGAATATACATCTCATCTGTGGTTGCTACTGGAAATGGGAATTTGAAGTTGAGCACACTTCTCAAAATATTTTCAAATGTTAAGTGATTTTTCAATAGATGACCATATTTCAGTATGGATTATCAAGGCTTATCTTTCTGCAGATTTTTCTTTCAAATTATGCAAAACATAACGTTCATGTGGAAAGATACAAAGGTCGTTATTTAATAACAATAACTCATCAATAAGTAGTAGCAGTTATGTGTGTGATACAGGTACCCAAAGTGCTCACACCTCTGTGCATATGGAAAATATTAATGGACACACAGGAAGAGATAGATGTGATTCAATCATTGTAGAAAAACTCTACATTTCATGACAGAGAGATCCATCAGACAAAAAAATTAATGAGGAAATAGTGGACACGAATTGTACCTTAGGCCAAAGGAAGAGAACAGTAATACAGCTTTTGTACAAAGAGGAGGATGTGTGTTTTATTGCTTGCATGCATAATGAAACTCTAGGACAGTAGACAAGAAAAAGTGTGAAGCTAAAAATCGGATTTCACTTAATGCTGCTCCCCGCTTGTCTCTTCTTTACTGTCAACATCCGGGCATCAGCGCCTTCTGATCTGCGCCCTGTTTATTTGTGAGGGCAGATATTCATAAACCTACTGTAAGTGTGTTAGGATGTTGTATAGGGGAGTTACCCCCTATTTGAAGATTTCATTTTCAACTTAGGTACTGCAAAAAAATACTACAGCTCTGGGAAGAAATGCAGTTTGATGGATACAACTTTTTTCTCCTCAGGGCTGTGGAGCCCTCCCTGTGCCTCCTTTGTATTGTCTCATGCAGAGTTGAGAATCTCTTTAACACATTCTCTTATTTCTGTAATGCTAATAAATTACTTCAGTTATACAACTGTTTGCTGGCTAGATTTTTAAGGCTATTACTTTTGAAAGATCAGTTTCATCTTTACTGAATTTAAAACAAAGCAGATCTTAGCTATCCTTTACTTCTATTTTTTTACATAAAATAGTTGTTGTCTTTTAAAAAAAAACAACATCCGGGCATCTAACTTGAGACTTCAATCTCTTGAGAGATATTCTAAGAGGTACTCAGATTAAATATAATCCCAAGTGTTAAGGGCTGAATCAGGGCCTTTGCAAGGAGCTACATCCTCAGCGCTCAGCCCTCACAGAGTCCTTCATTTGCCCAGGCTAGACTCGCACTTGCAGTCTACCTCCAGGAGAGCGAGGGTGCAGACAAGCACCATGCTCCGTGCCCCTCCCCACTTTCCTCAGTATCCAGAAAGCAACGTCACAGTTCTCACTCAAGGAACTTCTGTGGGTGGTCTGAGTAATTACTGGCTAGTGTGAGCATGTATAACTCTCACAATTTTAAATGTTTGCTAAGTTATAGCAACATGATGTAAGGGTTCAAGAAATAATTGCAAGTCCTGAAAACGAATTTTAAAATCCTTAATTTGGGAATGGAAATTAGAAAAGATAGATATGCTAGTAAGAGGCCAGACACGATCAGAATACCCAATGCTGGTGGCTCTGGAGGAAGCATTCTGTAAAGTAAATGAGCCAGAGCTCATTAAAAAAGGATGCCACCTTCAGCTGTCATACCTGGGGACAGCACTGCTCCTGTCACCAGACCAGTGTGACTATGAGGTACCTTTGGCCCAAAATGTTTGGACTGTTATTGATGTTTGATTGTTATGGTTTGTGTCTAGGTGGTCCCCTCCCAAAGCCTCATGCAGTCATGAGGTGGCTTCTGGAATTTGTGGTTGGTTACTGTGGGTGTGGGTGCCGCACCTCCCCTGGAGCAGGTGATCTGCATTTCAATGTAAAGGAGGAAGAGAAGCTAGCTGCTTGAGCTGCTGCTACCCCTCTCCCTGCGCTCTTGCTCTGAGCTGCTGCCATGAAAGATTACCCTCTGCCGCGTGCCAGTCTGCCTTGGAACTAGCTGAATATGGACTGAAATCTCCAGTAACTGTGAGCTAAATAAACCTTTCCTTTCCTCATTTTGAGTGCCGGGTGTTTCTCCCAGCAACGAGAGAAGAGTAACTGAGACAGTGATGATATGAAAGGCAGTAACGATGATAACCCATTTTACCAAAGTATTTGGGGGAATAAATAAAATATCTAGAAAAAAACCTATTAAAAACATTAACTGACATATGCAATCTCATGTTCCAGGAAAAAGTGTGTAAGCCAGCTGAGCTAACCTGTTCAAGATCCTGTCCTTCCCATTAATAAATAGGACTGCTGTGCCGCCAGCACCATGTGCTGAAGCCTGAGAGTCTGCCCAAGAGGGGACACATTCTGAAGGGATGCAGAGTGGGGGGGGGGGCGTGTGTGAAAGGGGTTTGAGGGAATAGTCAGTGGACGCATGCATTCACCTCAGACAGGACTGCGATACTAAGATCCTTGTCACATGTACACTAAGAACTCAGCCACGTGTTTCTTCTTTGAACCATGGTGCTCACCCAAGAGTAGACTAGAGATGGCTTTAAACATATTTCTTTAACATGAAGAACATTGCCCCATGGTGTGAGATCACCAATGGGGTACCATAAGTGGGTCATAAGTCATAGGTGTGCTAGCTATTGGCGTCTTAGCATCTTGGGAAGTTTGAGTGGATCTTACAGTGTTGGCGTTCCTGAAAACATTACCTCTAGTCATAAGCCATGCTAGTTCTTTTATCCCAAGGGACTTCAAAAATGTTATCATTTTCTGCATATTATAATGTGGAAAAAGGCAGGAAGCTATAGACGGGTGAGGTGGCCTTACCGCTTTTGTTCACCCTGAGACATTTAGGAGAGTGAGGGAGTACTTACAAAGATTTCTCACGGGAACATAATGAAACTGTCCTGAATAACCTAGGGTGCATTGTGTAGAAACTAGAATAATGCCCCCAGGGATGCCCACTGAGCCCCAGGATGTGCCGCCAGATGGCAAAAGGGACCTCTGCAGGTGCAGAGGAACTAGCAGTGAGGCAGTTATCTGCATGGGTTTATCATGAGCAAGGGTGTTTATCGGAGGGCCAAAGAGAAAAGAAATGCTCTCCTGTCACCTTTGAAGATGGCATTGAATGTCAGCGTGCTCTAGAAGCTAGGAAAGAAAAAGAAAAAAAAGAAGAAGAAGATCTCCCCTTGAGTTTCCAGAAAGGCAACAGCCCAGCCAGTACCTGAGTTAAGAACTCCTCACCTCTAGAACAGTAAGAATAATTTGTTTTAAGCCATACATTTGTAACCATCTGTGGAAGCAGGAGTAGGAAAAAAAAACAAATACTACCTAAAGTGGACAATATATTTGGCTTTGTTTATAGAATTTTTAAAGTTAGACAGGTAAGCAATAAAGTACTAAAACAGCAAAATAATTATATTGAGAAGTTAAATAGGGGTGGTTGACAGGTATAAACATGCATGTACCATCAACTGATAAATTCTCATATGTAAAGACATTATGGAGGGGACCAGGGAGATAGCTCAGTGGTGTAAGTGCTTGCCTGGCAAACACAAGGTCCTAAGTTTGATCCCTGGTACCACCAAAAAAAAAAAAAGACATTATGGAGAATGATATAGTTTATGTCCAGATAGTCCCCGGAGTCTCTCGCGCTTACCAGTGGAGCTTTAGGCAGGGAGTGGATCCGTGGCTCTGTCGTGGGCGTCACTGGATGAGTCCAGTGTTGGGTTTATAGCTGGGTATGATGTTGGGAGATGGGCTGGTGGGAAGAGGAGAGCCGTGTGGGTGTGGCCTCGGGGGCTTGTACCCCTCCTCCTCCCTGGACCCCTCACTGCTTCCTGTCTTCCTCCGCCATGCCCTGCGCTTGGAATTGCTGACGATAGACTGGAACCTCTATAAACTGCGAGCTACAATAACACTTTCCTCCTTTAACTAGTGATTGTTGTGCTGTTGTCCTAGCAAGGACAAAGTGACTAAGGGATGGAGAACTAAAAAGCTAAAATAAGGTTTGGCCAGATAGCTCAGCAGATTAAAGCCTCTGCTTAGGCAGAGCACAGCAGCCGCGGTTGGATTCCCAGAGTGCCTGCGCTGGCCCTTTCCCCAGTGTGCCCTGAGACAATGATTTAGACTGGGTACGATGGCACTCCTGTAATCCCAGCGCTTGGGAAGCTGCAAACGGAAGAATCCCTGCAAGTCTGATTTGTGTATGGAGACCATGTAGGCCCTGTAATAAATACATTATTTTAAAAGCTACAATAAAACACCAATTAAACAAAACAAAAAGCATGGCACCAGAAGGATAAACTTTCATGAGAGATGAGCAGAGCATGGCTTCTATTATAAACCCCTTGTTGTCTTAGTTACTTTTCTCAAAGCTGAGACAAAACTCCCAACACCCACATGTTAAGGGATGAAAGGCTTATTTCTGCTCAGTTTGTAGAGGCTCCAGTCCATGCGCAGCTGGCTCCAAGAGGAGCATCGCAGAGGAGAAAGAGCTCGTGGTGCAGCAGGCAGAAGGCGGCAGAGCAGCAAGCACCAGAAACAATGATAGAGGCGGGGGAGGCAGCGGCAGCACCCTGCCTTCCAGCTTTCCTTTTGTATTCCATGCAAGCTACAAGCCTGTTAATCGGTGTTGCCCACACCTAGGGTGAGGCTTCCATTATCCACACCCTTAATCTCAGCATCACACTCATCTATATACACTCAGCCTAATCCAGCTGCCTTCAAAATTTCCCACTTTTCACCAAATGAGGCTTTACAGGGGCAGATAGACATAGGCCATAACACTTGAGTTAATCCATTCCTAGTTGGAGCTGGCCTGATGGCCCAGCAGTCTAAAGTGCTTGCTTAGGCAAGCGTAGGGACTGTGGTTCGATTCCAAGCACCACATGCTGCGTCAGCCCCACCCTCAGGGAAGGCTGAGCTGGCCATAATAAATAAATAAATAAATTTTTAAAACCATTCTTACTTTGCCCATTGGTTTGTGCTTTTATTTATTTTTTTTTAATTTTATTTATTTATTTTTTTTCTTGTTTCAGAACCTTTACCTGTTTATTCACTCATCTTTATGGCTGGCTGAGCCCGCCCCAAGGGTAGGGCTGGCGCAGCATGTGGTGCCGGGGATCGAACCGCGGTCCCTGTTGTCGCCCAAGCCTTCCCATGCAGGCGCTTTAGACCACTGAGCCATCCCACCGGGCCCCGGTTTGTGCTTTTAAATATGAGCATTAAAGCCAGGCATAGTGGCACATATCTGTAATCCCAGCACTTGGGAGGCTGAGGCAGGAGGATCACTGCAAGTTCGAGACCAGCCTGGGCTACAAAAGTGAGCTCAAGGCCAGCCTGAACTGCACAGTGAGACCCTGTCTCAAAAACACAATAAATAAATAAATAAATTTTAAAATAAAGCTTGCTTTTGGGGACCTCCCACAAGCTTATTGGTTCTCTAGAGCTCTAGCCTCCACCTCACCTGAGATGCGTTTACAGCTTCTGTCCCTCCCAGGACCCTTTCTTCCCCTCGTGTTCAGCCCACACCTTCCTCACTCTCAGCCACGGCCCAAGTCCTAGCCACGTGGCAGTTCTGCTAGACAGTGTCGGGGGCAGCACTGTGAGAGGAGGACTAGGCCCAGAATGCATCAGGCCAAGTAGTTTCAGCAAGCTAGAGCAATTCCCCAAGTGAGTGCCCAACCTGGCCTTTACCTCACAATGGTAACCGAGGGCCCGGTGTGCTACGAAGAGAGCAGAGTGCCCTGCTGTCACTAGACAAGCACAGAAGTAGAGGCCAAAAGGAAAGGCCAGCCTAGCTCTGCTGCCTACTAGCAAATACTGGTCGGTCTGGGCCCCGAGCCCCCAACAGATGGCATGAGTAGCAGGAAGTGCATCTCACAAGTCTTCCAGCCTGTGGGTCCTTCTGTTGGCAGAGGTGATGGGATGGGTTCTGGGTAAGACATAGAATCATGCTGAAACATTCTGTGTGTGTGTGTGTGTGTGTGTGTGTGTGTGTGTTACTAGGAATCAAACTCTGGACCTTGCACTTGCCAGGCAGGCACGTAAGTCACTGAACTATATCTACCTGGTCCTAGAACATTCTTGAGAGTTTGAGATGGTCCACCACACCTCATTCACAAAACCGTGGGAAACTGCACCTGCCAGGCAAAGGTTCAAGGTCAGGCTTGGTAATGAGTACAAGAACCTAAGGCATGGCCTGTGGTCCCCCACTGAGGCCTCAGGGCTCTTGGGTTACAATGGGTTTTGTGGCTGGGTAGGAAGTTGTGACCCTTCCCTGGATAATGGGAGGCCCTGGCCACAATTTGCCACATGGGCGTACAGAAGGATGGATGTGCGGGGCTCGCCCTCAACCCTGGCTCCCAACTCCCTCTCTTCTGCCTCCAGGACTGTTGAGGCTGCAAAGAGCGGACCGCAAGCAGTACTGCCTCCGTGCAAAGCTCACAAGCAGGAGAAACTGACCTGAGGCGAGAAGCGTGTGCACAGCGGTTCTTGGGTCTGGGCTTGTTTACCCGGGGTCATGCTTGGCTGGAACAGAGCACAGCAGAAAGTTCTGGGCGTGTTGCCAGCACGTTCCCTCCTCAGAACTCTCCAACTGTGTGTGTGCAGGCTGTGCACAGAAACCAGAGCCCAAGTGTGTGCTCTGTGATGAACATCTTCCAAAGCATCTCAGAGAGGCTGAGGCTGAGGCCCACACGCAGTGGAGGCTCAGTACCTGGCAGCAGGGGCCCTGGTAATTGTTTACATTAATGTGATCTATCATATTAGCCTCCTATGAGCAGAATTTTCTCGATAATTCTATCCTTTTTGCATCTGACCTTTCTATGTCCTTATGTTTTAGATGTCATTGATAAATGTTATTTTTATTTTTACTTTTTGAGACAGGGTCTTGCTATACATATAGCACAGGCTGACCTTGAGTTCCCTTTCTAGCCCAGGCTGGCCTTGAACTTGCAGCAATTCTCCTTCCTCAGCCTCCTAAGTGCTGGGATTATAAGCATGCATCACTATGTCCAGCTTATTTTGGTACTTCAAAAATATTCTGCTTGGGGGCTGGGGAAGATAGCTCAGCAGCATAAGTGCCCGCCTGACAAGTGCAAGGTCCTGAATTTGATCCCCAGTATAAAAACAAAATATTCTGTTTCCACCTGTTGTAATAACATACTTTTGCAGCCATATCTGCCTTCCTCTTTTAGGTTCTACTTATTGTGCTGATTTTTTGGCCTTTCAAATTTTTAACTTTTTCCTCCTTGTTCTTCTGTTTCGTCCTCTAGTAGTTTGGAAGTTACATACTTTATTTCTAGCATCCAGCTGTTAGCCTAGTAAATTAACGTGTATACTTAAATTGGTTAATGGGAAATTAAGCAATGTCTTTACTCTCCTTTCAGAAAATGTATTTCACATCTCCATGCCACAGCCTGGCTTACACACCACTGACAAAACGTGCTTTGTTCGACCTTTTGAATGTAATAATCCCTCCCACTACACACACAACAGGTTAATGTTAAAATCTCTTTCATGTTCTGCGGTTTCTTTATAAAGTGTCCAGCTATATGTGGACATATTTTATTTATCCTGCTTGGGACTCAACGGGCTTCTTGAATATGTAGGTTGGTGATGTTTATTGTTTCTGGAAAATTCCTGCTCTTATCTCTTCAAGCATTTATTCTGTTGTACTCTGTCTTTCCCTTCTAGGAAAAGATTCATGGTTGTCTTTTTAAAAAAAAAATGGTATTAAATCTTTTATTTTTTTTTTTTTTTTTTTTTTTTTTTTTTTTTTTTTTTTTTTTTTTTTTTTTTTTTTTT